>JANSTU010039450.1:0-11096 GCA_027564075.1 Bolitophila hybrida | reverse complement strand
ATATAATAAATTTAGATGATTGATAAGTTGTTTGTGTTTTATTTCAAATTTCCGGGTACTTATTTGACAGAATGTACTTAGCTTAAACCGTTGCTCCAATTACGCTATCTCCAATTTGAACACTCCTTGGCCCATTTTAAACGATTAAATATTAAATGGTTTGGATTTAGGCTATAATCAGTATACGTTTGCTTATATATAGCCTAGTTTCTTCATAGCACGCCAAATCGTCATCCGACAAACTTTCTTCAATTTGGCCTTATTCCACATTTCTGTCATTTCCACTGTCGTAGAGCTCGTTTGGGTATTGCCCCAACAAGCCAAATTAATTTATCTTTGCCGAAGCTCAACAAAAATCAATTATTAATTATTTATTTTCTCCGTATATAAATATTAAATATAAAAACCACAGACCCCCGCAGTTTTTTTTTAAATAGCTCATAATGATAAAAATAGAAAGCGTAATAATTACATAATTATGAATATTAAAACTCCAGACTATTTATGTGTGGATTTTTAAATATGTACATTTGTAAAACACATTATTAACTCAATCCCACCCTACATTTCCAATGCTGAACACAAACCTATATTTTAATATTTTTCACATATAAACATGTACTAAACACTCATAGTTTGCACTCTATATCGTGTGTGCGTGCATATTATATTTTGCACATGCATCAAATAGAAAACATGCAAATAATTATGTGGGAATCATTGCGAATATAACTGTAAATAATTTAATAGTACACGTACGTGTGTATAGCTATAAAACGTTCCACCTGGACCAATGAAACATACGGCGCCAGCCGCCGACGCTAGCCAGCTATTATTAGCCCGGTTTAATAATTCACAAAACTAGAAATATTATAATTAAATGCTCTTTGCGTTCGTTCGCTGAAGCGAAGCACACGAAAGGGAAGGAATGGATAAATGTGCCGCATACACAACAATCACACAATAGGTATTTATGTGAGAAAATGCACACTTGTCGTCAATGTCAAACTAAAGCAGCACGTGGTTAAAGTTGTAGTTCCCTTGTACGTATATATAAAATACAAACGTAATTGCATTCTCCTATATATGCAATATGAATAGTGTGCGTGTAACGTATTTGTTTTATTATGTTATTTATAACAACTTTTTTTTAAAAAATATTATGAAATGAAAATACGGATACTGATTATAATTATTGGTATAATACTAATAATAATAATAACTATTATAATAATAATAATAATACTATTATTATATAAATTGCAAAAGCTGAATTACATTTCATGTTAATCTTTAATAAGCATACGATAGCGGATAGTATAATAAAACACGCGGACATGTAAGTGCTCGGAATATCAAATAAAGCTTTGTGTAATTGTTCAGGCAGTCATTTTGGGTATTAAGTTTTTCAAATCTGGTGTGGTGTTTCAATCAAAAACTCGAGTGCCAAATGTTTAAAAGTCGTTACTTTCTGAAACGTAGAATAATAATGGAAACTAGCCCTTTTGCAAAATATGGCCAAATCATTTTTAAAATTTTTGATCCATTTTCAATTAGATGCATTTTGGACCAATTATAGAGATTGAATTAAATTGCATTTATGATCAGAGTAGCCCATAATGAATTACATTTAACGGTTTTTATTATGTAATCGTTTTCTTCGAATTCATATAATAACCAATAAACTGTTCCATAATAAGTACTTTAGTGTAAAAATCAGTTTATTTTTACTCTATTTTTTTACCAATAATAATTTTTTTTTTGAAAAATTATTACTTTTTTTTCATAAATTCATTGATTCATTTACCATAAAGGGGTTCACACGACTGGTATAGTTATGATATTTGTTGTTATGGGCTACTCTGTTCATAAATGGAAATTTTAATATTTTAGATAGTTCAAATTGTATAATAGTAAAAATAAAAATTTAGTTTTGTCGATGACTTTGTAGGCATTTAAATGTCCAGAATAACATGGTGATTATAAATCTAACCTTACATTTTTTACAAAAATACTGCTTTAAGTCTTATCAGGATTAAATGTGACTGTTCTATACTCCCACAGTATATTAATCTAGAATATATCAGTTTTCTGGCACTAAATCCATCAAAAATGTCAAGAAACCAAAATGATTACACTAAATAAGCATACAATTATATATGTACTTAACATACATTAAAATTTTGCTTACTTAGTTGCACCAGTAATTTTAATTGGTCTAATTGCAAACATTCTCATCACACATGACCCATTTAGTATTTCCATTTAATTTATCTCAAAAACCATATGAAATGTAGCACTTTGCTTATAAAGTGCGTCAGTGTGTGTCTGTATATGTGTGTGCGCAATTATACATAGATCAAATGCGATCGGTTGCAATGCAGCTGCACCTGCTGCTTTCACAGACAAAATGTCAAATAGTTCTCAGACGTAAGATTTTGTAAGCGCAAGCGCAAACTTAAAACACAAACACACATTTTCTCTGCTTAAAAAATGCACCTTTTTATTAAATAATGTATTCGAATCACGCTGTGTACATTTTCAGCAAATAGTCATATAGGTATGTGAATTGCGCGAGCGTTGCAATGTGAGATCAAGATGCAAAGATCTTCTTTACAAAACCGGTTTGTTGTTGTCGATTAACGATCATAACAATTCTTCTTTTAGGTGTATTACGCAAATTCTCTGTATTTGTCACGATAGGCAAGTTGTGTTTTTGTGCAAAAAAAATTCCAGTGGTATGTAGACATTTTAAATGGTGAAACGGATATTCATTTTGGCAATATATATATGTTGAATTAATTGATTGGTTATTTTTTACTCAAAATAAACCAGGTTGTAAAGATATTTCCCTCTAGGTAGGTAGGACACCCTGTATATATACACTTTGCATATGCAATATTATCTTTCAATAATTTTTGAATCTCTTTGTCTACGCATATAATGTTATCGCTTTACTGCAATAAGTCAGAGTTCAATGTATGATAATGAATACACAATATTATGCATGAATTTTGCTTTTCCATTTTTATAAATATTTATTAATGAAACCAAATGTGAACTTTTATCGGTATAGTTCTTATACAATTATCAATACCAACACATTTCTGGTATCTATCAAATTCAGTTTTATTTTTCATTAAAATCTTTATTAGTGGATACATTCCAGCCATGATATTTTAAGAAAATATTTAATACCTACTTATAATCAATCATCATTCCACGAGAAACACAAAGCTCAACTATTATATAAAACTACTCGTACTTCTTGTATGAAAACAAATCAGAAGTCTACCAAGCTAAAGCCTACAAAACATATATGGAAAAAGTGGAGTACAGGTTAGGAAAAACAGTAATTTCCAACAAAGAAAATCTGAATAATGCAGCAAGTAATAGAACGGAAGATTCTAGGCACTGAATCTACTGATAAACATGGAAAATAAAGGCTATTTGTAAATTTATATATCTATCTTTGTTAGATATAATAATAAAAAAAAATATTTACAAAAACAAAGACCGATATTAAAAAATAATGTGCGAATACTATTTGAGCATTTATATAATTCCTAAAAAAATCATTTACCTATATAGAAATACTTTTATTTATTAATATAATAAAAAGTACGCCTATATTTTGATATTTTAAACACTTAAAATTATGGCAGTGAGTTCTGCCGAGGAGTGCATTTTAGTAATACTGCAAATCACACACATAAAAAATAATATTATATATAGCATTAAAGGTTCATTTTTTTAATATTCGACATTACTATAATATCGTTTGTTTATTGTATATTATTATATTGTTTTTTTTTTTTAATTAATTTGTTCGATACTTTTGGTGTCAATAAGACTTTTAACCTCTACAAGTGCAGATTTTCAGATGTATCTCTGCAAGCGTAGATTCAAATTTGACGCGACCAGTCATGATGTGATTTGAAATGCTTTATAGTTCAGCTGAAGTTTGCGCTTGTTGTTCCTGTTAATCTTCACGCGTTCCACTTGTCTTTTTTCTCTAATTTCTCGACATTGAGGTACGTCTGGTAAGCACCGCTTGCAGTCGCATCAATTCCTAATTTTTTAAAACTTTTTAGATAAAGCTACTAACTTTTATTTTACCATGCACAGAGAGAAGCTAATGTTTTAAAAGCAGCAAATCCCAATATGTGCCTTGCAAAAATCAAAATTTGTATTTTAACGACGACCAAGAAAAGTGTAGTAACGTGATATTTATTGAAATCGTACTGATTTTTAACTTGTAAAATGGTTGTCTCATCATACAAATGTGAACGGAGCAATATGGATGTATCTTCAATCAGCTGTTCAAGCACATAAGGAGCAATTCCAAACTCTAAAATATGTTGAATCTTTGTCTCTGACATGATATAGTTCTTGGCAATGTTTGAATCTGAAAATGTGGTTCTGAACAAATTTCCCAATTCAGCGTTGCTTAAGAATGAATAGTTGGAATCAACACATTTTATTAAGCACAAAATTCCATCAGATTTTGCACAGTCCATGAGCATTTGAGAAAGTGGTTTCTGGGGCACGCTTATGTTATTCCGTTTTCGTTTAGGTATTCTCTGTGATGGAATTCATACAAAAGAAGTTTATTCATTATGCTTCTGTATTATAATTATAAATACTTTTGTTATACCTTACTATTCTAAGCGCTGTAGGAGCTCATCGTCAGAACGAAGAAGTAATGCTGGAGTGATCTTTATGTTTGACTTGTTTTTATGTCGCTTAGACGCACCGAATTTGTTGTCACTGGATCAATTTAACGTACCTGTTCGATTTTTGCGGTTTTTCTACTTTTTGATTTTTTTAGTCGCGTTCCGGCGAAATATAAGAACCAGCTTTGTGTCTTGAGTTTTTTTTGTTAGTGTCCTACGAATGGTTCTGTTTAGACGCGAATTGGAGACACAAGTGTTCGATAGTGTAATGACTCATAATTATATGTTTGGATAGTTGCCCCTGATCGGATTGTATGACCAAACCATTAGCGTTGTATTCTTTTTTTACAATTTCCTTGAAATATTTTTTAGTGGTGCACTATATATATATATATATATATTCCATTTTTTCTATGAATAAATGTTTAGTTGTAAAAAATGCTTTCTTTGATATCATAGCAAATCATTTTAAATTTAAATATATAGATCAAAAAATCCTTTTTAAAACATACATCAACGAAAAAATAGTTAATAAAAATCCATACGTCGCGCTCGCAGTGATATCGACATGATGTCAGTAAAATGCCATTTGTCTGCGTCAATTGCATTACATCGAGAACACGCTATAAAACCACTTTAGGTTCAAAGCGAACAAAATACATTTTCTAAATACTGAAAATGCATATTTGGCTTGTGCGCACACACACACAGGCACGTGAATCTCATTTTATTTATTTAAATGAATACACGGGAAGTGAGCGCACAGGTTTCAGCCTCACCCCACCCAAACGTAAATCAATAATCTATGAACATTGTACATGTTTTGCAGAAAAGGAAGAAGCTTCATATATATATAGTAAATATTGGAAGGAACCAGTTTTGTAAAATATATATTATATAAATCCTAAAAAAAAGGAAGTTATGAAATTGATATCGTTGTATATGAATCGCAATATATTTGTTTATTATTTCTCTTCGACGAAAACGGATATAAGCATTTAAAGCGATGATACTGAATAGAATGCCAATGATATTCAATAAACAAAGAAGTACGAAATTTTTTCAGGGTGTGCCAGAATGGTTTAGAAAACTCGGGCCGAAAACAACTTTAATGAGTTGGATACCAAAGTGTCGCCTTATCGTAGAAATACACATACAACATATTGTCGTCCAATCCGATTACGTAGACTATTGGAATAAAAGAAACTCAAACACATATACATACTTAAAGATGTTTATTATACATTATAATACAAGAGTTATTAGTGAACGTAGAACACACAAAAACTTTGGCGGAAAATCGAATCCTGTTAGAAATTCATAGACGTAAAGTCGACACGCAAAACAAGCATTACAAACAGCTTGAAAGGGGTTTTTGGGGAGACTCTAGAATTGCACGTTCTCTTTTGTTTGGGGTGGTAAACTAGTTGCGGTTGGGTGATGAAGATGATGGTGGTGAAGTTGTGGTCATATACAAAGTTTGAATATTGCTGAGTTATTTATATTCTGTCGATTAGAGTCGGAAGATACCTTCGCTTCCCACATACATTAGCTATTTAGCCACTTTAACTGAGAACAGTTCTATTTTCAACTTTTTTTAATAACTGATTTTTAAGTGGTTTAGCTTCGTATTGCACTAACATTCGGCAAGTTCCGGTAAGCTATATATTTATTTTACATTTTTTTAGGCATAACATAATATTTTATAAAATAACAGTATTATCTATATATATATATATATAAGGATTCGAAGCTGTCATGGAAACGGTTTGTTTTGACATTTTCGAACAGACACACATACACACTGGAGGACATCAAATATAACCCCGACCCGAACGATAAGTATGCCTATATACAAAATGATCGGTATTGTCGTCGTGTGTAAGTGTGGGAAACAAAACATAGTCACACACACTTACGCATTAAACATATCCATAGATGTGTTTCATTCGATGTATGTGAATCAAAATGAACACGTCAATGCGATAGTATACACGCATGCGTTTGTTTGTGTGTATAATTGTATGCATAGCATATACGTGTCCCAATATCTATGCCAACACCACACCCGCGGGGTTATGATGGAAATAAAAAATAAAGAAGGTAAAGGGATGGATGTTATGCTCACACTGCTGAGCTTAGGGATGAGTATGATGGTATGTTATTACTATGGTATATTAAAATAAAAATAGAATGCACACACCAATAAAGTATCTAAACGCAAAAATGTACTCGTATACACATAAATATTACAAACATTTGTAGATAATGTATTCAGAGCTTGCTTGCTAAGGTAAAGACTAAAGACCGAAATTCTCACGCAATGTTTTGTATGTATACGTTTAATAAACGACAAGCAAATATTTGCGTCTTTTTTGCTTCCACTTAGCTATTGTTTTTGAAGACTTTCACAAATACGATCTGTTTAACGTTTAGTAAGTTATATATCTTCAAACAACTATTTAATGTTTGTTTATTTTAAGTAAATATAAATACATTGTGACTCACAAAAGTTTTCGTACATATAACGAAGGTCACATAAAACTTTAAAAGATACATTAACATAGTTAACTCTTTAGTAGTAAAGAACGCAGGTGTATATAATTGGATCATTCTCAGGATGAGATGTCATAATATCTAGACAAAATCTCCACATTAGCTGCATTTCATTTGCATTGAAATTTAAACAGACTTCTTTTCTTATAAAAACTTAACCCACATCTCCAAATAGGTTAGGAAATTTTAGTTTTCGGTGTTTTGTAAGTGAATGGAGGACTCCCATTATAATGCGATTATTATAACATTCTCAAAACAAACTCGCCATACAAAAAAGTACGGTTTTGAAGTCGGATTTAAACGGCCTCAGCTATGACGACTGTTGCTTTCAGCAAAACGGACACATGCCATTCACAGCGCACCTCACCATCATTTTAATAGTTTTTTGGTCGAGTTTCATGAGAAGAAGTTTGAATAGAATACTCAATATATATTTGATCCTGAAATCCCTAATCGGGACATAGGGCACCATATGGTTATTCGTTATATATTTTTTCGGCAGAACAGATTGTTAGCTTATTGCTGCCTAGTTTGGAGGTAGTCCACTTCATGCACACATCCGTTGACCTCCTCAAGAAGTTCTTCCGCCACCGTTCTAAAATGTCACCCGAACTGTACAAATATTTGTCGATTTAATTTTCAGATGGATAGGTGACTTTTTAAAGGTTCACAAACACATCTTCCCACCTACTACATGAGACAACTACTGAAATAACATCGATATTTCGCTCAGACTTCGACATGCCGCACTAGTTTTGAGACACCGAAGTGCATAAACAAGCTGTCTGAGGATACTTACCGAAATATGAAGCACTCAGATGCAGCAACCTGTAATCCACGCTAACTGGGACTGGGTATGCTGCCGTTGACTATATAACTATTTTGGAACGCACTCTCTGTTTTTATAAACAATACATAGGAAGTGCATTAAAAACTAGTTGCTTCATATGACACGAATCGCCAATTAGAAATCTTCTCGTCATTTTTTTTTATTTTTTTTGACATTTGTATTATCTGTTATATTCAAAATGATGAAATCAAGCTATTTTAAATTCATATTGATAAATTGATATATTGTTATGTGACATGGGTTGAATCTCAGTCTTGACAGCTTTTCACAACAAACACAATCAGTTACATATGTTCGATATGTTATGATGACCTTTTAAAGTTTAAACCTAATATTTAAATGTTTGTATATTTTGTTTTACTCTTCACTGTCTCGTCAGAAAAATCTAAGAAACTAAAAAGAATAAAATATATCCACTTAACTTCAATTCTCAATAGTCACAAATGTGTTCATTGTTATTTAACAATTCAATGCGATGATGATGATGCAAACCCATCGACTTTAAATATAATATAATGTGAATATTAAATCAATGAGTATAAACCAAAAATAGATAATCATCGAAAACAAACAATAGTGTATAATACTCATGCCAGAGCTGCTGATCACATCACTATATAGCCTCCTCGTAAACAGACAATTACGTAACTCATCAGACCGCATTCAGGCCAAGCCCAGTGCATCAAACGCACACATATGCATATTAATATAGCATTCACACATTCAGAAATTGCATGACAAACCAATAATAATGTGTCAACTCAAATTGCACATAGACATATCAGAATAACATCCATCACAAGGACGCCCGGTTTTTCTGTTCTAATTCCACGATAAAACAAACATGTTTGCCATATATATGAACACGTATATAAGTATTAGTTTGCGGCGGTATTATTCTGTTACGTGAGTTCGCGACGGTGCTCACTCTTGAAGACAACCGAGATTTAATCACACTCATAGTACATGCAATGCGTCTAACATATAACCTGCTTGATCTCACGCGGCTAGCGGATAAGTGGATCGTGTTTGCCTGGCATGCAAAGTCAAGGGTACTTTGCTGTTTTTTGTTTATTCCATGAAATCAGCACTTCTGTGAAAATGTAATTGTACATATCCAGACTGGGATCTTGTTGGTCTTGATATTTATACTATTATTTACCTAGAACACTAACACAGCATGTGTCATACGTTTTGTTTAGCATTTTACAATCGCAATGCAATAACAAAATTCAAATCATCCAATGTTTACATAAATATTGAAATATCGCTCACATGTACAAACAAAAAATAGCATTCGGTTTAATGCAAATACACGAAAAATATGCGTATGTGTTGCTTTAATTTGAGTTTATAAAATAAAATGCGTGTCTATAGCAGGAAAACTTTATCAATACAGTGGCATAGCAAAATATTGTATTTAATTTCGTTTACCCTGAATTGTGTGTTTGTGTATGCCGTCAGCAAACGAACGCTTTGTGAAAGCACAGGCAATTATAGGTTTGGATAGCAAACACAAGCAAATGTGGTTGTTGTTGTTTAAGAAAAGCGACCGGAGCTACTAACCAACGACCTCTCCCCCACAAACCCATCTATCGTTCCAAAATTGCAATCGAATCGATTTCATAAATAAATGCATAAATTATATTATATCATTGTCTCGTCTTCTATAAATTCAAATTTAGCTAAAACTGAATTTATTCGAAAACCATTTATTTGAATATTGCTAATTTGGAAACACCTCGAAAAGCATGTGTGGATTCATAATGTTTATATGTGTATGTGCATGTTTATTTAAGCAAATAGAATACATATATAGACATATATTTAGTAAATAAACATGATATACAATAACACAATTAGCCGTGCCTCTTCTGGCTATGTGCAAACAAAATATTGTATCTTGTATGCAAAGTGCTTAGACATGCAAAAGAAGTGGTCGCGTTAAGCGTGAGAAAATATGTATGACGTATTTTTTTCCTGAAAAATTAAATGTATTTATTTTGGTAGAAATTAGAACAATTATAATATACAATCCGAGATAATTCAAAAATAAAGAACACGTGATTTTAGGCCATCGATGCACAAAAAACTTTTTATTGTGAGCGCATTTTTATCAAAAAATTTGAAGATAAAAAATATGGATAAAGTGTTTCTGTAATATACATAGTTCTGCAGCAAAACGAGAACATCTTTGGTAAAAACTGTGAAGTAAATAGTTCCAATCATTAAGATGGAGATGGTAGTCGACTCATTTGGATGCAACAACACAAATAGCGAATTATATTATTGCGCCGAACCAAGCAACCGTCAAAATATATGCGGTCTGCATTAAGCCATACAAGAATTGAAGATTCAATTAGACCTCGTCCTTTTTTTTTTTAAAATTAATAATAAAAAAAATCCACATTAGTGATGAACATTTTTTGATACGCAATTGATTCAAATTATACATTTCCATCGTTAAATTTTGAAGCAGAAAATAGTCTCGTCAAATTAAATCGTAGTTTTTTTTTAAATTTTAAAACTGATAATGATAATGAAATGGCTGAATCCGAATAGGTCAATAATTGCCAAAAAAAATCTAAGATTTTATAACATTAACAATAATCATTTTATGACAATTTTACAAAGTCCTCATATTAATATTGCCAGGAAAGTGCGTGGCGCAGTGGTCTTACTCTATTAAAACCCGATAATATAAGGTTGTCAAATCCTTCCGCCTTTTTGTCTTTTGAATTTCGTGGCCATGTACAAAGCCCTACAGAGCTCGTATCGGGCAATACTATACATCATTTGAAAGGTCTTGACATAACCTA
This sequence comes from Bolitophila hybrida, assembly GCA_027564075.1. Lineage (NCBI taxonomy): Eukaryota > Metazoa > Arthropoda > Insecta > Diptera > Mycetophilidae > Bolitophila > Bolitophila hybrida. The sequence goes on along the minus strand of JANSTU010039450.1, from coordinate 195 downwards.
CAAAACTATGCATGATTAGTTTGGATACTGCGTTAAAAAGTTATAGACGTGTAAACATGCAGTTCACTAACGCCGAAATTTGCGCTATTTTGAAGTTTTCCTTCGTTAAAGGCAAATTCGCTAGAGAAACGTTCCGTGAGATTAATGGTGTTTTGGGGGATGGTACTCTATCACTTCGAACCGCGGAGGAATGGT
>JANSTU010039439.1:0-11099 GCA_027564075.1 Bolitophila hybrida | reverse complement strand
TGTCCAACATTGATGTCAAGAGCCTGGTATGAATATGAACAACATGAATCATTTCTTGGAGAGTAGCGAATTATATTTCGAAAAAAAATATTACATTATAATTCTAAAGTCGAATACTATTTTTTACATTAACCGTTTCGCTTCCAAGTGTGACTCAATTTTTTTTTTATATTATTCAATTTGAATGTTTTACACTGATTAATGTTGTTTGTTACATGCATGTGTGTATATGTATGATTTATATGCATTATGTAATCTAATATCTTGCAATTTGAACCTTTAGAAAAAGTTGTATCTCTCAGAGGCACCCGCATATGCGCACATGCGTGGTGCCAGCACTAAATTTAAGGATGTGCACGTATTTCTCAACAAAGATGTGTCCGTCAAGCATCTGGTGAGTACAGCTTGTTTAATTTATTTAATTATTAATTTAATAATTTCAGTTGAAAAATGTAATATTTATACAAATGAATAACCTACTAACAATATATTTAATTTTAAAAACACTTGTATAATTAAAAAAAATGCAAAATTTTCTGTTTGTCTATATATAACACTATGTCTTCTCGTAACATATTGAAAATGATTAGTACAAGGTCACAATAATTTGTGGCGCGCGCATAATAACACATTTATGCTTCATATCGAATCCCTGTCAACTGAATACGAATTAATTGCGAAATAATCAATCGATCAAAACGCGATTCACACAGCCGTTTGGACTTACACAAAAAACTGTTTTCTACATTATTACACTCACACTTCGTTGCTTCGCCTATCATCATATCTAAGATTCCCATCAATTTTTGTATATACAAAGATTAATTCAATAAACACGATAGCGACAAATTATATTTGGACATAGACGAACATATGTTGCGCACAACGTACATATTCCAATTATTTGCATATACATACATATGTGCAATTGTTATAGTATCGAACATGTATTAATGGGAGATAATTTAAATGATACGGTACATCCTAAACTGTGGTAATAAAGACTGAATCGGTTTAATTTGGTTTATACTGAACAATTTATACTGACAAATTCACTTGACTTGCAGTAAACTTTTTAACTGCAACTAATATGGAAGTATACTGCAATACTTCAAAGAATTAGGATGAGACTTTTTTAAAAATATTTTTTATTTATTGTACATTTTAAATGTATATATTATATCATTCTTTCAAATATTTCTGTTTCGTCTTCTTTTGCTTTACCTAACCTTAATTTTTAACATACTTAAACAATAATCCATCATACATTTATTAATTTATTGTTTGCAAAAAAAAAAATACTGCCATCTTGTAGTGTCGTAGCTTTGGCGATCTAACTGCTTTGTGTGATGATGATAATTTCGATTACCAACCCACTGCCCTGATACACGTAAGTGTTCGACGCAATCATGCTTCGGTTAATACAAATGCAATAAAATCAATGTTCTCATGTGTGTTGCATGCGCATCCATTAAACAATATAACATCTTCACTAAAGCGAGCCAAGTCCGTGGGTGATCTGCGAAAACTCGAACAGTTGCCTATACAGACAGGGGTGTCGGTGCGTGCTTTGGTAAGTAGGATCGGATTTTGTTTGTGCGTAAGCTTAATTTATTTTGTAATTGAATGTCTATTTTACGTTTTTGACCTACCGGTTTTTTAAACGAAAATATAAATAGAGGGATAGCTATTGCAACCTGGTGGGGTTGGGCGAAACGGTGCCCGCACGCCCAACCAAGATCCGACAGTGTCGGGTATCGTTTGGCCATACGCAATTTGATATGGTACGTGGTTTTTTTGTTGTTGTGGTTATTTTTTTATTTTTTTTAAATATAAGTTCGTTGAAGAATATTACACTTTTTATACCTACATATTAATTAATATTTTAATTTTTTTTTCGTTTTTTTTTTTATTATTTCCGGTGTCGGTGCAGAAGTCGAGTTTCAGTAAATTCGATGCTTTGCAAAAGAAAAACATTTTGCACGTGCGGTCCAGCGACGCGGGCAAGGCCCAGAAGAAATTCAATGTAAAACAATAAATATATATATAATATTTATAAAATCTATTTTCAATTTTCCACCAAAAACTCTCCCATGTTTGAATAGGGTTCTGACGGTGAGATTACTGAGAATACATGTCGTACATGTGCTAAGGCCGTCTACAAGATGGAGGAGGTTAAGGCTGAACGGAATATTTGGCACAAGACGTGTTTCAAGTGCAGCGAGTGCAACAAACAGCTAAAGCAAGTGTTTTTCGGATAGGATATTTTTGTTTAGGTTTAATAATTGATTTTATAACAGCGTTGATACATACCAGAGTCACGAGAGTGTGCTGTACTGCAAGCCTCATTTTAAAGCTCTTTTTTCACCAAAGGCCGTCGAGGATCAGGGCTCGGGTAAGTTTGTTTCTTTTTATTTTTTATTAGAATTATGAAACATGCTATAACTTTTATGTGTTCACACAATAAAAAAGAGCTGCCCCGCAAAGCAGAGTTAATCATACGTGAGAATCAGCCGATCGAGCTACCGCCAGACGTAGTGCGCTCTTGCGATAAGGCTGACCTCGGCCTAGATGAGCTCCACCAACTGAACGTAAAGTCACGCTATCAGGTATTCGAGAACTCTCAGGAATCAGACCGTGATATTGCCGATCGGTCACCGGGAGTCGTCAAGCGCAGCTCTTCCATTCTTTCCAAATTGGCCAAGTACGATAATCATCACTATAAGATGAAGGCAAAGCAAAGACAGTGTTTTCTTAAATTTTGAATGCAGATTTCAGACAAAGGGTATCGATAGTGGCATCACAGATGACTCTCTAAACGGTGTACCTTTGGAGGACACTACCATCGAAAACTCCGAGGACGAGGATGATGAGAATGCCGAAGACATCGATCTTATAAGAGCGAAGCGAGCACAGCGAGAACGACCCCTAAGCTTTGCAAACATGAGCGACATCAAGAGTCGTTTTGAAAGCGGACATGCAGTCACAAAGGAGGAGCGCCGTGAGGAACGTAAACAGGAAATCCAAAATATACGATCAAGGTTATTTATGGGAAAACAGGCCAAAATAAAGGAGATGTATCAGCAAGCTGTACTGGAAAGTGAACAAGGTTTGCCAACACATTCATGTCGTCGTTAACAATAAAAACTTATGCCATTTTTTATGGAACTGTGACAGGCATCCGCAGTGTTGATAAAAAGCCAGACATGGAAATCGGAGACAAGGCACGTTCCATCAAGGACCGTTTTGAGAAGGGTGATGTATTCAACAAGATTGACGAAGTAGACACTCATCACAGCTATCATCGCACACAGGACGAGGATATGGTTTTTGAGCAAGGTTCATCCTGAAGAAAACAAAATCAAACTAATGGTCTTATATGATGGTCTTATTTTGATCGTACTAGGTATTGGAAAGCAGTCACGTTCGATTTTCATGGAAATGGACGCTAACGCTGCCAAGACACCGTCTCTGGGCTCGACACCAGTGACGCCAACTCCCAAGGCTTTGGAGAATCGGCGCAACATACAAGTAAGCCCCGTTTGGCCCCCACAAAAGAAACAGGTACCCAAAAAATTGTGTCAATTGCACATTCTGTGAATCAGATATTTCAGTTGATAATTTTCTCATTTTTGTTGCCGAGTACCTCAATGTTTCTAAAATTAAAATATATGTTTTTTATTACATTTTTACTATTAACCGACCTCTCATGTTACATAATGGCATATATTTCAGTTTTTTTTTATTTCAACTTACTATAACCAGCGTACTTACTTTATAATAAAAAAAAAACTTCTAATCATTCGATGTTCGTTCGTCATCAAGTATCAGAGCTCAAGCCATTTGCCAACATAAAATAATTAATACAGTCGCTTCCTGTAGCCTATTTCACCTGGATTATCGTTTCCACACATCTTTATAAAACTAGCACAATTTTTTTAACTTCAGTTTCAGTTATTTATTTACATCTATATTTATTTAAGGTAGAATGAGACAGATTTGATGTGTCTCTAAATTATGCATTTATACAAGATAACATTTTCTGAAAAATTAAATTTTTGCTCGCAGACCACCGATGATGTAGTCAAGTGCCATGATAAACTGGACGACTGCAAGATTGAGACTGCCGAAATCACAAACAAATTCAAGTTCTTTGAGACGTACAAGCCGGATGCTGGCGAGAAAAAGGCGTTCCGTATTACACCCCCGCGCGACAATGGTTTACGAGCCAAGTCACCGGACACCAGTGAAGTTTACGTTGATCCGGACGTGGCTCGTGCCGGTGAGCTTTTTGAAGACTCGGCGGTTGCGGTAAAAAGCAGTACTACTACAAAAATGCTATCAATGTTCCGGCAAATGGAAGAAAAAAAGCACGACCCTCAACAATTTGATGGTAAGCAAAAAAAATCTTGTTAATTTAGAATTATATATATATATATATTTGAATGATTGTGGAGTAGGACTTAAGCCATTGAAGCGTTTCACACCACCTCCAGATGATGGCCGGCGTGTGTGTAATAGTGAGTCAGACAATGACTGTACGGATGAGTCTGAGGAGGACGATGAAGATGATGACGAGGAAGATAGCGAGCAAGAGGATGATCAACAGCAGCCTACCAATGCAGACTACGTACGTTCATCCGATAAGAATGTGGACGAGTTTCTACAGCAGGCTCAGTCAGCCGCTCGCGCCAAACAGCTTCGTGCTAAATTTGAACGCTGGGAATCGAAGGAAATCATGCGTGAGCAGAACGCCAGTTCGGTATTACTCTACGATGGCAACGAAGAGTCCCAAGTTGAAACTGCAAAAGAGTAAGTAGACAATATTTTTTCACACCGTATAATTTAGCACTTTGTGTATTTTGTGAATTTTTCTCTACTGTAAAGAATACGGGCAAAGTTTGAGTCGATGCGCGATACCCCTAAACATGCTGTACACCAAGAGCGTATCAAGGTCAACCGATTTGTGGTAAGAGATTTTATTAAATTATGTAAAATTTATTTAGAATATTAAGTAAAACAAATACTATATCTGCGCATGCAGTCAGAACGTGAACGCGGTGCGGAGGACGTAAGTTATTAACAGTTTAAATATTATATTTAGTATTTGAAAAAAAAAATTAATATCTCTTAGAGTCGAATGTGACAAAAAAATACTTCGTAAAAATTAGAAAAAAAATACAGTTTTTTGGTTGTAGTTTTATTTTATTTATTATACATACATACATTATTTTGTAATAGAAAGAATTTCGTGAAAACTTAGGACTGAACAAATATTTTATTGTATTGGCCATATGTTCCTCAAAGGGTTAAATGGAAACATGAGAAGAGATGGTGCATTTCGTGGCCACTAATTCTAATAAAATAAAATATTTAATACAGTCGCTTCCTGTAGCCAATTTCACCTGGATTATCGTTTCCACACATCTTTATAAAACTAGCACAATTTTTTTAACTTCAGTTTCAGTTATTTATTTACATCTATATTTATTTAAGGTAATTCACACTAATTCTGTGTTATGTATGATTTTAGTACCGAATAATACAAACAAATTCGCCCGAGCTCAGTTTTTTATCTGGCTACATTTTCAATACGATTTTGTGCCATATTTATAGCTAAGCAATTCGTACCATGGACTCCATGACAAGAAAAGCTTTTATTTTGGCTACACACTAAAATACGGTTTTGTACTTCAACGATATATATTTCAAGAAGGTGTACACATTTTTTTGAGACAAAATTTAATGAATTGCCGGAAGTATAGTATATTGGCCAGAGGTCCAAAAAAAGAGGTTTATTTGAGCTGTCGTCGAGCCACCCTTGCCTCTCGGGTATTTTCTAGCAAACGTCGGTTCGCATTATCAACTCGCGTAGCTTCCTCTTTCTTAGCAAATTGATAACAAGCAATGTTGGCTGCTATGCTGACGATAGTAAAGCATCCAGATAAATTTTTCGGCATAAACTTCCAAATGCTTTAGTTGAAACTTTCGTTGCTGTTCTGAGTGAATCCTCCAATGCATCTTTCCAACAATTCTTTGTCAGACTTTCGTAAATAGGTTTTATTGCAAGGCAGTGTAATCGACCGTAACTTCTTTTGTTTTTATTGTATAGATACCATCCGGTCCTGGCGCATTGTATGGTTTAGGACAGGGCCCACTTTATTCTATCAATATTGTTATGTTAAAGACCAAGCTCTAATTTGGATCATGGTCAACCTCATGGTTTACATTATTGTTGTTATGAGTCTGATTAAATATGCAGTTTGGGAAGTGGTTACTCATCAGATGTATCAGAGTATCGGTGTGATTATCCGTGCTTGAACCATCGTCGAGTTCCAAACTGGGCATTTTTATCTATATATTGAGAACGAGTCTTTGTGATGATAGAGGTTGCTGAAAGTGTCTCCACTTTGCCACAAAAGGTTTTCCAACAGATTCTTTGATCTGTTCTTAGGTTCATCATAGAAATGCTCAGGGCGTGCGATTTAACTTTGTTTTCTAGCTGTCTAAGAGACGTGAGGGTGTTTTTTCTGATTGGACAGCTTATATTGAAGGAACAATTAAAAACTCACTGGCTAATCTCTCTAGATCATCGACAATGAGTGGCATGTTCCTAGGAAGATTATAATTATCAACTATATCCCGTCACATTTGCTCGGGTTTCTATGATGAATTCGGTGATTCTGTGATCAGACATCGAAACATCAAAACACGCCAATCTGTGATAGAATTGGCAAGTCGGCTTATAGCTAGGATGTGGTCAATATTTATTGCTGAAATGTCACAACTACTAAGATTAGATACAAAGAATGCGTTTAGATTGTTTTTAACAACCACGCACGTTCTTATCTTGTTTTGGGTGGGAGCGGAAAAAAATTAATAATCGGGGATTTTGAGGCCCTTGATTACTCCTTTCCACTGCCTCGGCTTTTGGATATCTGACCAGTAGCCATGACAGTTCTGATGTTACTCATAGCTGCCCGGCAGTTCTGCAGATTTATCTGAATTATTATAGTGTTTGCCCATGCACTGGACGTGGCAATCAAAGCGTATCCTCTTACATAATGGTATAATTTCCAGCCGATTCAACAGTACACGGCTCTGTCAGCCGAAGAGGCAGAACATGAGTTCGGTCGCCGTAAGAAAGTGATTAAATTCTTTTCGTTGATGTTACGAAAGCGCCTGAAGGGAGACGAGGATGAACCCGAGGATCCGGAGGAGTCTAAGGTAGTCTGTGTGCCTTCGTTACAGCACATTATCCTGAAGGATCCTTTAATGTGATCCGACATTTCGATGTTGGTAATAATTGGCCCATTAAATTTTGCAGTGATATGTGCCTTTGCTTTTTGATATTTACACCACGATTCAGCATTCAAAGCTACTTATCTCCATAAAATATAAGAGAATACTTTTAGAATTTGCTACTGTTAGAAAGTGCAAAAAAATATAATCGATTTCTTCAAAATTATTAGTGTACTTATATTTTATATTCATACAAACATATTTTTATTATTTCAATTATTTCAAATATTTAATTTTACAGTAAATCTTGATGCTCGACCTTGACCAACTATAATACCCAGGCAATACTGCATCAACCACCCTAAGAGCGCACATATACATACTTTTCTTATATTCTAGTATATAATGTAATGATTATATTTATTTTCATAAAAGTTAACCATTAGGTCATTACAAACACACATACATACATTATCTATTTATCAACCACATATACACATACACGAATATGGGTAAATAATAAAAAAACTTTATAGTAAATTATCTTAATATTTAATACATAGTATAAAAAAAAACAAAAAACTAAAAAAACACATTTTTTCCTAGCACTTCCGCCGTAATTTGTTTAGTTTTGAGGTTACCATAACTCGAGTGTACTGTTATTATTTAAAATTTGTTAAACAGCTAATCAAGCGGAACGGTATATTATTACATTATAATTAAATCATTTTAGACTATTTATTGGTTTAAAAACGTTTTTATATATTATATACCTACACATCTATATATGTTTGTGTGGCATTTAAGATTTTTTAAACTGTGTTGTATACAAATTAACTACAATAAATAAACAACAAAAAAAAACACATATTCTCCAGAACCAAAACGATTAAATCTTTTTAAATACCTATATTAATATGGATTTATATTTCTAAATATATATTATGAGTAATTGTGGTGTGACCTCTTGGCCATTCTACATCTGACATTATTTTTTAACAACATGTATAGAAATAGTAAAGGAGGGTTGCAGATGCTAGACAAAAAAGATACGAAACACACATACCAAACCAATTACTCTCAAGTCGGCTTTGTTGGTCTCTTCAAGGCAAGTCTATTGACATAAAATTATAGTAATCTTTGTATCTAAATATTAAGTAAACCTATAATATATATAACACATTTGTAGATACCAATAACATTCATATACAATCTACGAAAATACTTTTGCTTGATGTCACTTTCATTCAAATTTGCAAAATTATAGATTTTTTTGTGGCAGTGATATGATATGATATTCTCATAAAACACATTATATAATATTTATGTATAAATAGAATAATTTGTGTATGACATTACAAACAAGTACAGGAGTATTCGGTACACACATAATCTACATATTTATTATATATATGCTCTCATACACAATTAGCAGAGGCCACCTCGTCATCAACCGCATACCCGTCCGATAATATTGCAAAATAATAAAACAATTTTATTTTAAATTTTCTTGCCGTTATTTACTCCATGTAATCACTTAAAACTAATTAAAAATATATAAATATAAACATATTTTATGTGTTTTAGTAGATATGAAAGGCAAGAGTGTTCTTATGCAGAAAGGTAAGATTTCATTATTTTTTTTATAAATATTTTCGATAAATTAAATTCTACGAAAAAAATATTGAAATTAATAATGTAACGTGGGGTTATTAATTTTAATACATAAGCCATTTGTAGCGATTGGCTCTGTAATAATTCTAAGAAAAGCTAATAATGTAATACTTACATATATACTCGAAACATGCGCATGGATTTAAATAAATTGATCTCATTTGTGTAAATTTTAATGATGATAAATCCTGCAGTATCTCATTATGCGCAGGCAATAAGGACTAATATTATCAAAAAGTATGTTATTGTATCGTTTTATGTTTAAAGAAAACTTCAACAAAAAGCTAACTGCCTGCCGCACCTCACAACATGTAAAATATACATTGAGCCGAAAATTGTGATGAGCATCGGTGTAATCCTCTCCGATGAGATCAACCACCAATAAACAAAAATAGCAATAGCAACACTAACTCAATTCATAAACGTTTTGGGCGAGACGACTGATTTTCGTGCTCTATTCGTCTTTTGTTCGATTTGGGGTGGTCTTGAGGAAATTCGCAATCATATCAGGAAGTCCTGTCTCGCAGTTAGTTCGTATACATTGGAGCTCAACAACGGTTCTCTTCTGTTGAATATATACATTCAAGGTGTAAGCGCGTGTGTGGAAATTAAATTGTGTCTCGATTAGAAAAGAACGTTACACATTTTTAGACTCGTTTTAAAAAATTAATAAATTAATTGTGGTAGCTAATTCTAGTTTCTGTAGAATTCATATAATGTTGTTCGGTCTTGAAGCTGTGTTCATGCTGCCAACGATGTGGCTAAGCCTCTTGGTTGCATTCGTCATCTGTTTCATGTGTGGATTTTTCATGTTCATGATGCACTTTTTCTGTGCCGGTGAGATAACTTGTATTCGATAATAATATTTCATACCTTATTTTTTATATTTCTTTAAAATTCCATTTGATGTCGCATTTCTAGAAATACTTTTATTATTTTATTTATATATTTGTATTGGCAGAGATCGACGAGTGTGACACTATTCCGCCGCTAAGTCGCGTACCTCCGGAGATGCATACGTTCGACATAAACGCACAATCGTTTGGAGAGCAACGTCGGTCTCGGCATCACGGGACCCTAAGAACTGCCGACAAAAATCCAACTGGAATCGTTATGAGTCACGACCACCATCTGGTTCAAAATTCCGCGTCCAAGTTACGACTTAAGACAAGCTCTAGTTCGCATATCAATGTTCCTCTGGATGTAGTATCCGATCATGTCGTCAATAATATTCTGAGCACCCCTGTCGAAGACCCGGCCTCCGTCGAATTCAAGTTAGAGAGTATTGTCTAGGTTTTGTACAATCAATATTATTGAATCATCATAAAATTCCGTAAATGTTTATCTCGATGTTGTGGCGGATTGGCAAGCGTTATGTAAGTGTTGGGATAGGGGGCAGAACAGGTCGGATTAACGCAGGAAGGTTATTCGTGTTTAGTAAAAAAAAAAGTTTTAAGTGTAAAAAATATTATATAAAAAACATGTGTTATCATATTATAGGAAATATTCTGACATAAATACAATATACTCTGGAAGCCTCTGAAAATAAATCTGTATGTATGCATATTCAAAAAAAAGTTTTTTTTGTTTTATTCGCCGCCTAAGACAATCATATTTAAAAGAGACAAGGACATTTATTTTTAACATGGATTTAATTTAAACAGAATTTATTTAGACAAAACGACCAGATTTGCCTGCGGATGAGATCAGCGTATTCCAACACTTTGATATATGTGATGGTACACACTTATAATTCGATATAATGCTGTGTGCTTAAGTGAGCTTAAAGCTCACCCAATGTACTGTGGCTGCGGATGATGTATGGCCCGAAACGTTTTATGACTGCTTTGTGTGTTGGCCTGCCAACTGATTAACACATCGAAAGTATATAATATTATGCCCGGTGACCAGTGACCAATTTAGTTGACAGATTATTTTTAAACCGAATAGATTCATAGATATATATGGGTAAACAGAACAGTATTCATATTTATATAAAAATGGTTATATTTAGCTAACATAGCCACATCATAAAATTTTATGTATTTATAATTATTAAACAATATATATATTTCGCAATTGGCAGGACATGGTTTGTATGAAAGAATCAATTCAATTCAATTCAATTTATTGCCAATGGATTTTATAATAAAAGTTTACATTTTTAATTTGTTTCTTATTAA
>JANSTU010039428.1:0-11101 GCA_027564075.1 Bolitophila hybrida | reverse complement strand
TTTAATGGATGATAATATTTGTGAATGTCAAATTGTTGGCATAAGTATAGGTAGAAAGATTTTTTTTAGTATTCAATGCAATTTTTGGGTCTGGGCTGAAGAAACAGAATTTTGTTGAATTTCGGGCCCGAAGCGGAAAACGGTATCGGACCAGGGTCCTGTTTTTCCAATAGAACCGGCTACACGAAATTGTTAAGCTAAGCCTGGGTACCCGATTATTTTCGACAGCCCTAATTGCTACTGGTGTGTTCTGCCTTCATATGTTGATTAGCAATTATTATATAACTATTATGCTTTATTAAATGCTTTTAACCGTATTTTTATCCATAATATGCTGTCTGATAGTATTTATTTATAGATGTATATAGTTATAGTATCGGTTCACTAATTGCAATTCCAAAATAGGTTTAAAAAAGCAACTAGATATATTATTTGATGAAATGTTTTTCGAAGAAATGTGTTTCGCAGTTATTTTTTTTCGACGAAAAGTTTTCGTGTGGTAAAACTATAACCAAAGAAAATGGTTAAATATGTTTGTATGGTTGTATTATACCTGTACAATGACATATATTTCCAGTCCTATATTTTCCCTACTCCGCAGCCATATGCAGCGACAGATAAATCAATCAGCCTAACATAAATGTTGACATTGCGTTTATGTTCCGTTCTGCTGTATGTGTTTGGAATATAGATATTCGCGCCGATGGCGACGCATATAATTAGCACAAATAATATTTCACAAACATGCACACTGCACAGTGCACACATTATGTACATAATATTTCGAATGCACGCTGCTATCATGTTGCGACTATGTAATTCATTACAATTAACTCATCATTTGCAATTTGCATAGCACTAAACCAAAATCAGTCAAATTAATATGACCGCACACATACGCTAAATTTATTCTGTTATGAATCCGTACATAACATATATGCAAACCTAAAACGCATACAACATTTATTGTTCATTCTCATTACCAAGAATATGGAATTTTAGGGCAAATGGTCACATATTCACACATTCTCCACCAGGCAAAGCATATTTGAACGTGATTGCACGCACTTTATGGTTTACATACCTAATTGTGTTTCACTGTTAATTTTCATAAGCATATTTCACAAAGCAAACCGGAGTATACCTCCATTAAATTTTAGTGATTCATATTTTTTATTCCGCAATAGTTTACTCTTATTATCCTTACTAACTCAAATAAGCCACAGGCACTGACATTTAAGTAATGTTCTTAGCTTCAGGAATACTCTTATTCTGTGTATGGAATGTATTTCCTGGGATTTCCAGTTACAAGATTCCCGGAAATACAAAATAAAGTTTATGATTAATAAATTGTCCAATGCTTACAATAAAATAAGTCGACAAATAAGATAGAGATTCGAGACAATTTTCTGTGCCAGAGCATTCAGCCGATAAATTATCGATGGCGGCTTCAAATGTGTCTATTGTCTGAAGCCGATTTTTCATAGTAAATAGTTAACATCTTATTGGATATATAAAATATATCTACAACAAAGCAGAATATAATGTGTGCTAATAATAACATATTTTTATAAATATCAAAGATTATTATTCGGACACATGCAAAAATAAATGTACAAAAAAAATGTACTTTTAAAACAATGTTTAAACATAATTGCATGATTTTTTGAATTACGTTTCTGAGATGATAATTTAGGTAATATTTATCTGGAAGAATATTAAAAAAATTTATGAAAAATTAAAAAATAGTGGAACAACAATCAAAACTCTTTAAAAAAAAACATAATTTTATATTCGGACAAAATAATCAAGTTGCACATAATATGGCCAACAAAGTACGAGTATATATAGCACAATTTTCACATTATTTAATTTACAATAAGATATAAAAATAAAAATTCCACCAAAGGCAATTAGTAGTTTTCAATTATGAAAAAGGTAAATCATACCGAGAAATTGCTTCTTTCCTTAACATGAAAAAAGTACAGTTGTTGATATTGTTTTGAGATATAAGAACGAACGGAATTGACTCAATACCTCAAAGAGATCGGTCAAAACTTTCTTATGATTGAGGGGTTTAATTGAAAAGTCGTCCACGTAGAAACTGTCCGAAGATTTATTTTAAGAATGTGGATTCAATGGACTAATAGCTAGGAAAAGGCCATAAATAAATAAGGACGCTGTCAAGGAAATATAGACTAACACATGTACCTTTAAGGGACAATTTAAAGCAAAGTGCTAAAAAACTTTGGATCGTTTTCATGTTTATCAATATAACGATACAAAACATAAATTCTATCTTGTACGTGAGTGGCTGCTTTATAATTGCCCAAAAGTTATAGATACGCCACCACAGTTTCCTGACTTAAATCCAATAGAAAATCTTTGGAATGAATTGGACACGAAGATTAGAAAACATAAAAATTTATATTATTATTATATTACTCTTATCCAAATTCAATATTTTATGTAAATTAAAAAAACTGTCCGTATATTAAAGTGGGGTATTTTTTAAAGTGTTTTGATTATTGTTCTACTATTTTTTTAATATTTTTTATATATGTAAATATTCTTCCAGATACATATAACCTAAAGTACCACCTCAGAAACGTATTTCATAGAAACGTGAAATATTTTTTTAAACATTGATTTAAAAGTATATTTTTAATATTTTTGCGTGTGTCCGAATATTAAAGTGACTAACTGTATGTAATATTTATATTTTAAATAAATTAAATTAATTCAAATTCTAATACAATTCTAATATAAATAAAATTACATTTCAACAAGATTATTGCTTCACAAATCTGAATTAGGATTAGCACTGCGAACATCATGCTTTCTCATTAGGACTATTGCCATAGTATCAGTGCTGATAGATTGAGGGAATTTTCCCTTTTAAGGAATATTTTGAGGCAAAAGGAAGAAGAGGTATTTTCAAAAAAAATAGTGGAATTTTGAACTCATTTCATAAATTTTGTTAAAAAGTAATAGAAACAACCATGAATACCAAAATAGAAAAGGTATTGAAAATTACCTGCTCTGAGTAATTTAATTGCTCAACTCAATGAAATGTTTAATACTTTTAGCATTATAAATTCACCTCAAATAGTTCTATACTATATATTATATATAGTGTTTGTATCTTGTACTTTTTTATTTATTCAATTAGAAAATATGTTTTAATACAATGTAGTTCAGCTTCTTTTAAAATACTCGTAAAGAACATTGAGTTTCGGTAACAACAAGTGTGACCGAAAAATTAATGTAACCTTAAAAGAAATTCATGTACTTTTAATGATCTTGAAAGTTCTTTAAGTCTGAATTTTCCGTACCTTGTGCTGTTATAGTGACTTAGTATATAATTTTTCAGTTCACTTCAATCAAACAATCCATTTTTTTTTAATATAAAATATGCGCATCTGTAAATAACTGTATTAAGTGGGAGAAGGTCAAATCAGTGGTCGAAGTGGAAAAGTTGAATACGTATATGCATTATATGCAGAGGCCGTGAGTTCGAACCTGTATTTGCGTGAAATTTGTCTTCCTACAATTTTTATGTATTTATGACTTGGAAATACCATTAAAAAGGATAGTAATGTTGCCGAGGGGTGTTTAGTAATATCGCAATTATCAACACAATTCAATCTATTTAAACCTGAACCTTTCCTGAAACTTTTGAATGCTTGAGAAAAAAAAATACAGAGGAGGCCCAGACTAATTATGGTTTTGTGACAATTTTTCAATTTTTTGTGTTTATTTTTATTTTGGTCAAGCGGTTAAAATAAAAAAGCAAAAATCAATTGAGTGCAATTCCCAGGGGTTATTTTCCCCTGTATTCAAAAGTGATCTATTGGGTTTACTTAGATAATTGTGGCGGCAAAGGTGATGAGATTTTCATCCCGCGGACACAGTGGTGGATTTTTGCGCAAGAGACATTTATAAAAAATCATAAGGACAAGTGAATTTAGTACAAAAAAATATAAATTAAATTTTGTTTTCTTTGAAGGCAATATATTTATACTATCGACATTTATACAGACGACGCTCATCCATCGGACATTCGTACAAAAGACTTTCACGCAAAAAATGTTATATTCTATTTTAATGTTTTACAGTATATGCACCAATGTTGCTATACGTACGGCTTTTGTCGTAGGTATCTAATACGCCTAAAATTTCCCATGTCACTTATAACTTGAAATCAAACGATGTATTTCTGTACAAACCTTATGGAAGATTGTTTGTGGTCTGATTAAATCAAAAATATTTAATAATATGGCGTAAGTACAAAGTATCTACAAAGATTATACATACTGAATTATATACATTTTAGTAGATTTTTTTTAATGGTAAAATGTGTTTTTATCATGGAATATAGAATATATAATGAGGTTATGTTTATATTGGTAACATTTTACATACGTACGTTTCTCCCTCAGCTTTTTATGTTTCTCGACGTATAATGTGGAGTACCAGAAGTTACCCGCACATCGTTATATTTTCACAGGTCGAAGTGAATACTCACCCTACTGTACGTTGGACTATCTGAATCAACACAAATATATACATTGAACTAAACATTTCGCTCTAGGATTTCTGGCCCTGCTTCGATATAATTATTCTGGTTAGTGTGTGTATTACGAATTAAATTTTTCGGATAAGAAATTTGTTTTATTTGGACTGGTCAAGAATGGTTCACAGAACTGGAGGTGTACATACATATCAGCCCTCATGCAGTAAATTACCATCGATAATGTGTGTGTCATTCTTGATACGCCTTGGCTTAACAGTTTGGATGCACTCATCGGGGTTTGCCGATATATATTTTTATATATATATATATTTTTGTCATATTGCTTTATTACATATAAGTCATAATGGCTAAATTGTTAATTTTATTAGTCATTTGCACTTTCTGATTATATTGTTATGCCAAATGGTCAAAATGATAATATTGATAACGAATTAGCTATTATTTTTATTTATTTATTATTTTTATTTAGCAAATTTTATGGCTATTTCGCAGTTTTTTGTTGCTATTTAATAATCTTACGTGCAATTTAGTTTTCAGATTGTAACCACCTTATGAATTGCTTAATTCATTCAAATACAACGTAGCACGAAATACGCTAACGTAGTCAGACGTATTTGCAATTCTACGACTTTGCCCGAAAGCAGGAACGTAACTCCTTTCGTCGTTATTTAGAAATAATATGTGCCAATTTGTAATTTTTGATATTTTATAACAAAGAATGCTAAATAAATTTGTGTTTAGAATTACTATTTTGTAAAAATGACAAATTAGTTTTTTTGATTACTAATTTGAAGAATTTTACGTCCTGACACTGGTCATTCTAATTTATAAATAGTTTAGAATAATCTTTAGCAGTCAAATATGTACGTTACTTAAAACTTATAAATAGTAATTCTAATAACCAAATAGCATAATTTGCTAAATATTACTAATTATTCATTGTCAACTGTAGACATTTCTAATAATAATGACCAACTAGAATTGTTTGCTAAATTGTTTTTCATATTACTATTATAACTATCCGCCATATTTTCCATGAATTAGAATAATTATAACAATAATTAAATAACAAACAAGATTTTCTTCCTAGTTTTGTATTCTTCATTAGTGGAAACCTTAGAAAAACTTTTTTTATATTAAAGAAAAGAAAAAAATAATTAATTTTTTAATACATTACTATTTTGTTGGCCCTTTGATTTTATACGATCTACTTTATAAAACTACACGATGCATTTTTCTTTATACCTACTTTTTGGTCAGAAAACCATCGAATTTTTATTAAAAAAATATAACTCCTAATCAAATAAAATATTATATAAATAACACATTGATATGATACATCTAAAGATATTTGCAAAATTTATGATTAAATATAATATTATGTGTCAAAGAAATAATATTAAAAAATAGTTTTTTCTGCACCTGAAGTTCAGATATTTAACGCTGTAAACAAAAACCTGATGCTGATATTGAGGAGAGAACAACAGTTAAAAACAAACTAATTTTTATAATTTTTGCTTATACGATTACCGCGGTAATGAAATGTTCGTACACGTAATGTTCTGTTAAACGGAGATGTGGAAAACTATGACTGGCACTCAGACTACTATGGTACCAGCTTTGTAGCGGAGACATTTTAGTATAATTTGGTAGTTTTAAAAGCCATTTGAATAAAAGGATACCGAGTAGAATTGTAAATGTAAAAGAAAAAAATAATTGCTAATAAATTTAATTCTTTATTAGATAGATATTTTGTATTATAGTAGGAAAAAGAAAATATTGCACTGATGTTCTAGCAAAGTGGCTTGTAACGTTGGTGAAGATTTGACTTGACTGACATCGACTTTTCTATTCAGCCTATTTCTGAAATAGGGTATTGATTTGGAATAACGGGACATTAATGCCATCAATCAACATATACACACGTACCCTGTATAGAACATCTAATAAGTGTATGATGGCGTTGATGCTGCATCGCACACTGGCTCTATGTCCCACAAGGGTTTACAGGATGCAATGAGATATATTATATGGGACTGTTATTTGTCCATTACTTAAAAAATTAAACTCGTCACCACTGACGTCAATGCGATGTGCTCTATAGGTACTCTATCAAAAAGATGTACGTATAACAAAATTAGTATATGAACTGTGTACACAGAATGCCTCAATCAAATATCTGAAAATACACTCTAAATATAAATTGGTGTGAAAGTCCTTTGTGTGAATGTCTTAATGCAAGAAAGACTTCTGTACAAAATAATATTTCCGTAAAAGTCCACGAACTTTGTTTCTAAAAAAGTATGAATTTCTTTTGCCGAACGAAACAGCTCGTCGTGTGGATCGTCTATTATTATATTAGATAAATAATTCGAGGAGAGAGGCGATCTTGGAAGAAATTGAAGCCAAAGTGCTTCATCTTGATCCTAAATCCATCATATTTGTAATAATTTTGCACTTTTAGCATTTGTCAAATGAGCATACCACAGAATTATCATTACCAATGCGTTTAATGATATCGAATTATAGAAATAACACGAACCTATTGAATAATAATTTATTATTTCAAGTAAGAAATATATTTTACGCCAGTCTCGTTACTTTGATTTATTATGTACGATTATTTATTTTTTTGTTTATATTAATCTTTACAGATACAAAATTGCAAAATATTCCTAGCAAAAATCGTCATATTTTTTATAAACGTAAATCGTAAATCCTAAAGTGCCAAATTATGTCAATAAAAAACAGCCAAAACTTTTTCAAAGTTACAAAAAAGAGGAATGGGTATAGTCGATTTGAAGAACTATAGCACGATAATTCACTGAAATACAATTCTCAGAAAACGACAATTCAGTAAATCAATTAATTTACCGAAAACAACAATTCATTAAAAACGACAATTTACTGAAGTGAGTATGTACATCATACATTACTATGTAATTGATAGTTAAGTGATTTTTTTTATTAAAAATGCAAAAATACCAAAAAATTGTGCATGTGTGTGTGAGTCTGTATGTGTGTATATTTATATATATGTGTGTGTTTTCGGTGAATTGTCGTTTTCAGTAAATTGTCGTGTTCAATGAATTGTTGTTTTCGGTGAATTGTCGTTTCGGTAAATTTCGAAATTTGTCTGTTAATTGAATAATAATTTAGTGGTAATAATTAAATAAAATTTGGAGTTCAACATATAAAAAAATGGGAAACATCATTATTCAATAATGGACACCAAAAGATTAAAAATTGAAGAAGAAGAGATATCTAAAATAAAGAAGATCGGTTTCTGAACAATTCAATTTGAGTTCTTACAACTCAGCTACTTTATAACCGCATTTTTGAATTATAAGTATATCAAATTTCAAAAGCCGAATCGCGTTTTTATATTAATTGGTATCCCAATTAATTACTAAGATGGCTATTTTTGCTAAATTTTGGTAATATTATGCGATTTTTGACTTAAATTAGTCATAATGGCTGAATGAATGATTTTATTAGTACTTAAATGCACTTTCTGATTATATTGTTTGCCCAATAGTAACTCGAATTTCCAAATAGTAATTTTAATAATAGCCATATAGTAATATTGACAACGAAGTAGCTATTATTTTTATTTATCAAATTTTATGGCTGTTTTTTTATATATTTGGTAATATTGCAATATATTTTTAAATCGTTATTTATAAATAATATGTGCCAATTAGTAATTTTTGCTATTTTATACCATATAAAACTAAATCAATATGTGTTAAGAAATACTATTTTGTAAAAATGACAAATTAGTTTTCTTGATTACTAATTTGAATAATGTTACGTCCTGACATTGGTCATTCTAATTTATAAATAGTTTAAAATAATAATTAGCAGTAAAATATGTACGTGACTTAAAACTTATAAATAGTAATTCTAATAACCTAACAGCATATTTTGCTAAATGGTTTTTATTATTACTAATTAGTCATTGTCAACTGTAGACATTTCCAATAATAATGACCAAATAGAATTGTTTGATGAATAGTTTTTTATATTACTATTTAATCTTTTTCATCTGTACATATTTGTAATAATAATGATAATGATAATGCTAATGACCAAATATTTTGTTTTCAATATTATTATTATAAATATCCGCCATATTTTCCATTAAAAATAAATAAGTTTTTCTTCGTAGTTTTGTATTCTTCATGAGTTGTTTCAGTTCTTAGTTTTTAAAAACATATTAAAAAAATAAAAATAAAAAAAAACAATTAAATTTATTAATACCTAACAATTTTGTGGGCCCTTTGATTTTACACAATCTACTTTATAAAAATACACGACGCATTTTTCATTACACCTACTTCTTGGTCTGAAAACCATCGAATGTTTATTATTAAAATATAAGTAATAATCAAATATATAAATAAAATTCAAATTGATATGGTAAAAATGTACAATGTATGATTAAATATATTATGTGACAAAGTTGTTATAATATTAAACAAATTGATTTTTTCTTCTAAATTGTATAAGTTTAATTAAAACTATTTAGCAAAATAATAAACTTAGCTAATTAGCTGATTTAAATATTAATTAAAAATTCTTGCTAATAAGTAATTACAATGTCTAAATGGTAAGTCATTTTCATAATAAGCGTCAATTACCACATTGTCAAATTTGTGAATTTTTTTAATTAAAATTTATGCACTTTCGTAGCCATTGTCGTAATGGCTAATTAGTGCATAATATTTGCCGAAAACATGCATTTTCTGGCTAAAAATGTTACTTGGGATGCGTTTATGTTTTTTAAGATATATTAAATTATTATGTCGTCGCTAATTATTTCATTTAGTTTTTAACCCCCATTTTTTATAAATAAATGCAATAGTATTTATTTATATTATCAATCAATTGTTTTTATTGTATTTCTTTTATTTTAAATTGTTTTTTAAAGATTTCAAAAATATTTCAAAAATCTAATTTTATAAAAAAGTTTCCATGAGTTTTTTTTTGTATCCTCTTATTTATTTTAGTACTCAAATGTTTTTTGACATAATATTCGCCATACTATTTATTACCATTGCAATTTTCGGTAAATTGTATTTTCAGTGAATTGTCTTTTTCAGTAAATTGTCGCAATAAAATATATTGATGATATATTATATTGTAATTCGAAATTCTGCAACGCGCCAGTTTTTGTTTGAAAGTTATTATTACTTAATATCATAAGATAAAATGTAGTTAATGTGTAATAAATGGTTAAATGAAAATATATACCTGATACAACTACTGCATTTAAATATTATGAATTATTATTGAGCTACTCGTATTTTAGTTTTCTGTAATAAGTAGTAGAATGTTTAAATGGTTTGGACATTTTGAATAAAATGGTAAGATGTTTCTAAATCCAACATATTTTATATTAAAGACGTAAAATCTTGTTTTGTTTAGGTAACGAAGTTTAAATTGTCGTAAGTTTATTCAAACAAAATTGTGTCCAATACATTTTTAAGCATAATGTGGACAAGTTGTGCTGGTTAGGTAAAGAAGTTTATAATTTTGTTGTATGTTAAAATTATGAATTCTTCTAATTATACATGATGTAAATTGATTTATTTTCTAATAATAATAATCTAATATATATGCAATTTTTCTCTCTTAACCCTTTGACGACCATACATTTTTGGCATTTTATTTATTTTTGGGATCTGCGACCTAATTGGAAATCTATATCCTCTCCTTGGGTTTGAAAGGGATATTTTTACCTTAAATAATTGAATTAAAATTGTCTTTTTATTTAATTTATATATTTAAAGTATTTATAAACTACAATATTATTAATTTGAACAAATTGAACATATAATTAGAGTTGTGAATGGTATATTTGCCCTTGGCGGCACAATTGACGCAGGTTTTCCAATTATCGCATTTTTCCATTGTAAGGAGAGATTTAGGCTTTCTTGTAAAGTGACTTCCAGTTCATGTGACCTCTGAGAATATGTGCGTTCTTGAACTGAAGTCATTGATAAGTTCTTTGGCCAAAGATGATCGATATTTTTTAGTAGTCACGTTAGTCTCAGAGCAGTTACCTAGCATCCGCTTACAGTATATTATGTATAATATATAAACGCAATTTGCTCCTGCGATCATACTCAAAATAAACTATTTTACCGTTCGCTACAGTTTTGTTGCCCCAATTTTCGTGTACAAATCACATTCAATCATTATTACACTATCTCTTACCACGATAAGTATATGTGCCAAAAAGGGTTAATAAATCGCTATATATTTTCATTTCACAGACACTATTATTTATTTATTTATGATTTGATTCAGACTAACGGAGCATTAATGGGCGAATCTACAGGAGAGCTCAAACGCGATTTGGAAAAAAAGCCCCCCCATTTTTGGGGTCCAAATACGACCCCAAAACAGTAAAAATTATTTTGGGGAAATGAAACCCTTAAGGGTGAGAGGGCATCAAAGTTTTTCAAAAAAAACAGTAAACAAGTAATTTTTAGGGGTTGGAGGGGTAGGTACCAAGGGGTGTAAGGTATTAAATGAAAGGTATTAAAAATACCTATG
>JANSTU010039417.1:0-11102 GCA_027564075.1 Bolitophila hybrida | reverse complement strand
GGGCAGAGTCCGCATAACACTCGTCAAGCCATTTTTTGGTATCAGCAGCACTTTTTCCCATCAAAAAATAATGTTTCGTCAACACACGAAATTCGTTTTTTTCCATTGTTTTAATAATAACAAAAGTTGCTTCACTAAAAATGCAGTCATCGGGGCTTTTACGGTTTACTGTGTTTTCGCATTACGATCACACGAGTAGACCGTTTTTTGACATACTATGACGTTTGGTGAACCGTGAACCGTAGCTTAATTCCATTGCGTTCCACTCTGGTTCAGACCATAAATGTCCGTTTTAACTTACAGACCCGTCCGCTCCCATTGAATCCATTTGGTCAGTTACATTATCGGTTTGTAGGCGCCTAACTTTTCGACTGCTCTGGTTTTCTTCCACAGCCTTGAAAGAGCAAAAAGAATCCATAACAGCAACAATCGATTTGGATTCCTTGTGCAACAATTCGAGAGTATTTGATGTTCTGACTTTAGCATCCGTTCTGTTGAATGCCGTACGTGAAAACTTGCCTTTAGCACAATACAACCATTTAATCCTAAGAACAGTGCCAATTGATGAGATCATTTTTGGTCAGTATTTGTCTGGCATCTATTTTATACACGCCATATGGTGCCTTTGCCTTGACAAGCAATTCGTTATTTTCATTGGACCTCAATATCGACACCGTCAATATTGACATAAACTGTTCATTTGCCAACGACCTTCAGAAGCAAACGAAATTTCCTGGTTTGATGTTTCAACAAAATCCACCAAAATATTGGGACAGGATGTCATGTGTCGTGATACGTCACTGTCTATAAACCAAACGTCGCCTGTTTCTGTGCTGACTAATAAGCTAATTGCTCGCATTTGGACACATTCTTCGGAAATGGCCAAGCTGATTGTATCCAAAACAACAAGCCTTTTTTTGTGCATGCTTTAATTCTATACATAGTTTGCGGCTTGCCCGCCACTACCCAAGAATGTTTTTTTCCGATTTCATTGTTGTAGGCACCAAACTTAGTACGGACGACTTAACCTTTTCGACCGTTATCCCTGCTGCATTATTAATAATTTAATGTTATCAAATATTTACAAATATATAGATCATTTCATAAAGAGTCCATAGTCCAGATGTTAATACTCATCCGAAGAAAGGTGGACGATTGAGCTTTCCTGAAGCTTCAGCGTTTAATAATTGAATAGCAGTTTTTTTAATATTTCGAATGTTTGTTTATTCATAATGGGTTATGAAAGTTAGACCAATTATAAAAAACGCGCTAGTTGTTTTTCATAAAAAAGGTTTTTTATAAAATTTGAAAAAAAATCTCCTAGTTTCACACCCACGAGTTTCACACAACCGAGATTCACATGGAAGCTTAATTCGAGATCCAGATATTTTCTGAAAGCTTAAAAATCATTTAAAAACATATAAACATATGCATATGTTTTATACGTTTTATACATAACTGTTACATAAACGTGTGAGGTATAAAAGTGTTTTGTAAGTAAGTTCCCAAACCTAATCAAAAAATATAATATATGTTTGTGTACTTTCACAAGAGAATTAAGAACTGTGCCTCGTAACATTACTTATATAATTGAAATATTATAAAATATAGAACTGTCGTTTTTATACGATGAATTTCCAGTTGTAGTTAACCTAGATTAAAACCCAAATGTAAAGTATAATTTATTACATATAAATAAAATAATATTCTATATATATTTTTCAGACACAGACCTGTAGAATAAATATTTTTAAACAACCTAAAGAGTCAGTCGATGTGATCATAAACTAATAACTAATTTTCATATATTGACCATTAATATGCGTGACGAATGGTGAATTTATCGATTTGCAGAATGCTCATATCTTCAGCGAAACACATAAATTCGATTTTACTATATCTTATGCATATGTTTGTATCTTTGTATATATATTTATATATACACTTGTGTAAATGTACACACTTAGCATTGATCCAAGATCATTGAGTATGTCTGTGCAATATAGACTAAAAAAAAACAAAAAAACACTTCTTGGAATATGAAACAGACATTACTTACAATTTTTAATTTTACCATATATATTATAGGTATATACAAATGTAATTATTTATATGTATGTACTTAAACATATCTTAAAAATGTGCATAATTTTAAATGCTCTAGCATAAGCGTTTTACCCTATACATATTCACTCACAATAAACCTGCATTGCAAATACTTCACCACAAATGCAAAAATATACACACACTTAATGTACGTTTCCTCAAGGTCTATGTCAGCATGGGTCAGACATATAGTGTCTAAACAATAACTTTGAAGTCTCCTGCAAATTAATTATAATTACTATAGGCAGTTATTCGCCTTCGAGTAAACTGTACTATATGTATGCACTTGAATATTTATACAGGAAAACGATTGTCTGAAGGCAGCCGCGTGTAATCGAAATTATCTTTACAAAAATATAAGCATCAACAATATTATATTATGTATGTTTTTTTTAATTTTACAGAATGTATGCACTCGAGTATATTATTTATTAAAACCATTAAATATCAAGCTTATCACGATTCGTGCCAATGACATATGCTATGATATATGCATCATAGTTTCTGCAATTTCCCTTGTATTTTAATAAAAATTATAAATTGTCTAATTATATTCATTTAGATGTTTTATGGATATATACTTTACTTATACTTTACTTACTTATTGACCAGTTTACTAACACTAAACATGAATTGCATAGTGTAGTGGTCAAGGCGCCCGCTTCGTATAGTAGAGGTCTGCACTCTACTGTTCAAAACCTCAACATTTTTTTTGTATAAAAAATAAAAAAATATATGATTAATATAATAATAATAATATAATATATAAAACGATAACCAACACATGTACTATAAACTGATGACAAATTAATAAAAAAAAAAAACAACAAAAAAATGTTTGTGAGTTATTATATTAAAAAAAACAATACACACGAATCTTAAATAATTTTGTTTATAATTAAATTACGCCAGTAATTTGTGAGGTTTGGATTTAACATTCTCATTCTCTTACGATGAAAGGTCATCGTTTTACATTTACCAATATTTAAAAAAGTCAATTCCTCTCGCACCATGAAGATAGGAAGTCCAAGTCTCGCTGTAGGTCTTTTTAACATGAACATCATCTAATCCGATAGATAATATTATTCAGTTACTAGCAACGAGGAGAAAATATGTCTGAAAAAAAATGTGGATGAAAAATCAGAATCAGAAACAGAAAAAAACATTTTAGAAATCCACGAGATAGCAACAAGTGTTTTCTGCAAGCAGCATACCAATGACGACGCCATTTGCGAAGAAATGGAGTATGGAGTCATTTACTTTCACATTGAAAAATAGGATATATTTTATAAATGTTAAATCTGAAACGCCGCTTTCGTCACTGGTAAGTTTTAAAGTTTTATTTGCGTAGTAGTATAAATTATAAATAAATATTAATTATGTTTTTTTACTTAAAATTATTTGTATATTAGAAAAATCACACCGCGGCGCCAGTGCCAGCACAAGCTACATATAAACTCCAAATTTGCCACGAGTTCGCTTCGTCAAGAATCTCCCTTCGCATCCGCTACTTAATAAGATTATTCAACGCTGTTGAAGCCACAGGTAAATTCTCGTATAGGAAAATTGTATAAGGGCTTATTTGGATTCACGCTTTTGTTCGGCAGTTTTGAAAAGTTGGCGAGCCTTTTGTGAGCTGTGAGCTTTAACCCCTCTTTTGGACGACGATAATGTTTCCACGAACATATATACATAGATCTCTGTAATGCTCGGTTCTACGCAAAATGTAACTTAAAACCACATGAATAAAAGGACCCTAAGTACATATTTCTATTCTTAACCTAATTCTTTATTTAAAATGGCATAACTCATTTGTCCAAAGCCGGACAGTCAGTTTTTCATATGGCTATTTTTTGTTTGATTTGGCTAAATAGCTATTGTGTCATTGTTTAAAAAAATCTATTCATTGAAAAAGCAATCAGCTAAAAAGTATATACGGCCAAAAATGTCATTTATATATGCTTTTTAGAAATTAGAAATGTGTTCTCAATTATAGTAGTTATTTACATATGTATCTGTGATTTTAAAGAAACTTCGAAGCGTAACGATAAGAAACACTTTTCCGACACCTTGTTAATTCATTATAATCGAAATTCGAATAATCGGCTTAACTCTGATAAACAATCTATCGAACAACATACTTGCATTATCTCTTTATCGCTGGCATTGGATTTATCGATCGTTATTTCACTTAAATATTGTCTTACACTTTTTAGATAGCTTACGTACACAGATTGCCCTGATTGTAAAAAAGAAAGTACAATCTTATAAATGTTATTATTTATATTTCAAGTCAGTATCAATTGTCTATGACCTATATATACTTTAATTCTCAGCGTTTAATATTTCTAGTGCAATACAATAATAATGAATGAATTAAAGTTTTTATTAAACGTATTTGCAAGTTTGCACCAAACCAACTAACTTACTTATATAATAAGTAAATAATATTATAAAAGCAAAAACAACAGGTAATAAAGTATAAATGCTCTCGCAGAAATTAATCTGAGGTGCTGCTGCGTCAAGTTGCGCATTTCTTAGCGCACGCGTTGCGACTCAATAAGCGGAACCTTAATCTGCCAAAGAGCGGACCAGCATCGCTTACGGAATAACATTGTTACAGTAAACACGATGATTATCTAGGTATAAAGAACACCTTTTGTAAGTGATCCGATAAAAAATGCCCTTTGGCTACCCAGCTTTGCATATGAATTATCACGCGCGGCTAAATATCTTATACCAGTCGCGCTCTCTTTAAGTATACATGCTGTATGTATATAATTTATAAATAATACGTATATATAAATAAATATAGATTTTTGTGTATATATGCTGGGACATAAGCAAATCAGCAGAACATACACATATTATGATGATGTGGTTTTATAGTCATATGCTAATAATAACAAGAAATCGTGTGAATCAGCCTCAAGTCAGCAAATCGAATATATGTATATACGAGTATGTTTAATTGGCGGAGTCTTTTATGTGAGCCGCGACGCGACGGATGAGAGGGTCCGTCGACCGTTTAGCACCCAAGCACGGGTGAATATTTAATATATAGGCGGTCTTTCGTTGGACATCAGTCATCGATCGAACTTATAGGTTATTAGTTATTTATATATTTAGTTGCGAAACGTTGACCTTAGATGATAGGAAAATGTGTTACAACATAATTTGAACCTACTTAATATAATTGTTCAAGTAAAAAGGTATAAATAATATGTAGTTATAAAATAAGTATAAATCTATATAGTATCGTTTAATTGTTATTGAGTACATAACATCGAAAATATGTCTTATAGTCGTTTGACAAAATGTTCTAATCGGATTAAAAAGTTTTATCAATTCCTTATTGGAAAACATTTTACTTTGCAAACAGAACATCAGTCGTTGTTGAAATTGTAGGAAGAGTACAGTGATGGGCTCTTTATTTGTCAGGATTTGACTTCCAAATTGAAAATGTGAAGAGCGAAAATAATATATCTGATCCTTTATCTCGATTACCAATTGAAAACGGTTAAAAAGAAATAGTAGACTCTGAAAATGATAAAATGTATTTGCATTTTAAGGCGTAATATTTTCCATCACAAAATGTTATACATTATGAAATTAGATCCGAAACTCGAAAATGCATAAATGACTAAATTATATTTATGACCTGTTTGCATTTTTAAGCAGGAAAAACTAATTGGTTTAACATAATTTACAATTTAGTTACATAATCATAATCGTATGTGTGTGTTATATTAATATGTATAATATTTATATGTTAGATGATCGATAGTTTTCAGACCAAAAAGTAGGTGTAAAGATAAATTCATCCTGCAGTTTTTGAAAATAGATTATATAATATTGTAAGTTGAAAATTACTAACTAGTAATATTGAATTAAATTTATCAAAAAATCTATATTCTCTCATTGGATCCTTTAATCACTTGTGGGGCATAGGGCCAGTGTGCGGCATCGCCGGATTAATTGACCATTACAGGTTCACACGAGTGGTCAGGTCATGCTAACGTGGTGTTTGTGCTGTGCTACTCCTATTGGAGCTACTGTGCTCTAACACACAACACATCCCCGATGGTTAGGAGTCTTAATTTGCCCTGACGCGACTCTAACATCTTTTTGCCCTGGCAAATGCGCATATTTTTCTATCTCTATGCACCGAGATCTATCTAGATATTTACATTCGGAATCGTAAATCATCAACGCCTTCATACACTTATAGTTCTATACAGGGTAAAATAGGCTATTAATAGCAAGAGGAACCTACTGATTTAAAGTGCTACATTCGAAAAACACTTCGCTCTCCCATAAGCCAGGACAACGCGTTAACCCACTCGGCTATGATCATTATTATTACAAATTGGTACAGTTAAAAATGATTAAATACTAATATTGCAAAGAATTTAGCAATCAATTCTATTAAATACAATTTGCTAAATAAAAATAATTACTATTTCGTCATCAATGTTATTATATTGTTGGCATACGACGATCATAAAGAATAGCATACAAAATAAAATAATTTGACTTAAATTAAAAAATGTATTTGTAATTTTTTTATTTAAAAAAATCTACAACTTAATTATTTGATATACTAGTATATTATAACTGTATAATTGTGTATACATACAGTGCAACGTTCTTTCAAGACCTGTCCAGTCCCTTCACGAGGCCGTAAGCGGCAAAGACCTTTTAGGCCACGATGACTAGAACCTTTAAATATTGCCAGTTTTAACAATGTCTCCATAAACTGTATATAGTGTATATAGCAACAAAAGTCCTCCTTCACTCGAAGCAATTACTTTGTGAAATGTTTATTAAAAAAATTGAAAATTACTGTGACCTTTCAGAAACAAGTTCTCTCGGCGTTGTCACGATAACTCATGCCAGTTTAATCTGAAATTTAAAAAACTAAGATTTTATGTAAGTAGATGCGTATAGCTCGTGCTTGAACAAAGAAAAAAAATAGAATTCAAAATTTGAATTTTTGGCTAAGTTGAACAAATAATCCATTTTTTTTGGTACAATTTGCATTGTCTTGTAATATCCTTCGTTCAAGCTCTAGTTATTTTCGACTTACATAGAATTGTCGATACCGGCACCACTTTTGCTGTATGAAGCGACAATATCCAGGGCATCTTTTTGCTCTTGCCTGTGGCGAATTCTTGCTTCTTGAGTCCCAGCGATGCGATGCCACCTGAATTCTTGGGTAATATTTTAAGTCGATTTTTGATTATTTCGGGCTTTGTGAATATTTTATATTTATTTTTTTAATACAAATTTACATATTTACACATTAATTTCAATCTATTGTACTATGATGGACGAAGAGTTTTTGGTACCGCTGTACATGCTAGCAAAAATAGAAGATTTATTTCTACCATTCTGAAACATATAAATAAAATAAATTAATTCAAACACATACATTGTATAACTCACAAAACAATATACATATATGATATATATATACTCGTATTTAGACCATCGAGCATGATAACTTTAAAATTTTACGACGCCTTAAGTATAATTTCTATGGCAGTTTGTGGCAAAATATTTAGCCTTATTTACTTATTATAACAATTTTTAAATTTTTTGAAAATCAATATAAAAATGATCCGATTTGATTCATCTTTTTTATATGATAGATAAAGAAGTTTATCCGACTTTATGCACTTTTAAACTGTGAACAAGAATTAGAAAGTAAAAAAGTCAATTTAGAAAATTTGATTTTTTTGTTACCTGTATTAAGCATTATCAGAAAGTTTGTAATGTACGAGTATAACGGTCAAAATATTATATTTAAAGTGATTTAGATGAAAACGTGCGGATGAGAGCAATGTATATAGATTCGTTTATTTTATAAATGAATAGCGAAGTTTTTAAGTAGAACAAATTACAATTTAATGTTATCAATCTGTTTTAAATCATTCGTTATACTGTTATTTCTTTAATTTTGTTATTTCCTTAATGTCATAAAACTGTGTATAAAATGTCATCACTCATCATTTATACAATATCTTATACAAAGGCGCATATCAACAAATTCTAAATTCAAGATATTACAGGCGCCAAAGCCCACTCATATAAAACATACACGTAGAAATATTGTCACGTGCTCACGTTGATCGGACTCCATAAAACAACCGTATGCGCGTCTTGATTGAGTGGTTCACGATTCCGGTGACGCAGTAAACTAGATACCAGACTCATAAATACACCTATATTCTATATATAAATTGACAATCAATCAAAAATAATAAATATTTTCTAAATATTTTCAAATAATATTTTGATGTATCGAAATACAACACTGACTGATGCTATTCCGTACGCGGTTATTGGCCTAATTTTTAATTAATTAAATGTCAAATTCTTTGCGATCGCGGTCGCTCTGATAAAACTATCAATATATAAGATATCCAAGTGTGATCTGAATCCTCGATTCCCGGAAAATCTGAATGAGACGCGCGTAGACGTCTTAAGTACAATTTTATATTCTTTATAATAATGATTGCTACATTTGAAATAAACATAATCATTGCGCGCACTTTCAATAATAATAATATTGTTTGTAGAAGATTCTTTGGAAAATCGCAACGGTTGGCGCATGCATTTTATGCCTTGTCATGTTGACGTGTTAAATTCAATTAGGGTCGTCAAGAAAATTTTGTGAATAGGTGAATTGAAACTCAGCGATATTATTTAGATATTACATGCTCGAAAGACAATTTATCAAAATTGCTTAGCAATTTACTTTCGTTTGAACAAGTATGTACAAATTCTTAAAGATGTATAATAAAACTGCATATAACGGACCTATTGAATTCAGAAGTACCTTTATATGCCGTGTTATTGCTTTTATTGTTATTCGCTCTTGCACAATAGAGGCTCGAGCAGGTATTTCATTGTTATACTGGGCTTAAGAAATGCACCTTGCTTCTAAATGAGATTATATAAATAGGTAATGATTAATGATCTTGTTGATTCTGTGAAAAAGTACGTGAATTAGACGCAAAACGTACCTGTGTCTTTCAATTTGTTTTGTACCATAAAATGTCGAATATTATTAGATTTAATTTAATGCTATTTCATCTTACCACATTTATCATATCGCAGTGTGACTTCGCTGATATTGTCATTTAAAATAGGTGATTAATTTTTTTTTATTAATTTCTCGAAACGCTCCGAAAATTTATCGAATAATTATTCAATTTGCAGTACGGTTCTATATCACAATGACTTCCGAGGTGCTTACCACTTTTCCTCTATATCTTATAGTATATGAACCTGCAAATGAATATATGTCTACATAATATTCAATTTAATGCAATGCACATATAATTATGTGAACGAGTACGGCACGCTGTAATTTACATACATACAAACATACCACTCTTTTGAATTGTATCCATTCAATATGTTTCTTTATAATAACTATATAGGTATATTTATGTTAAATATAAAGATATGGATTGTACATGAGCATAGACAAGCCGCGCATTTTCAAGGCTCGTTTTTAATGATGATTTATTAAATACTAAATTATTATGATCTCACAAGAAAATACACGACTATAAATCGAAAACCTTGTTGAAGTTGTCGGTCGTCGAAAAGCCGTTGTATGTAGAATTGGTTACAGGTGAATGCTATATATTTATAACGTCTAAGAATATACGCATTTTCTTATGCGATAGGTGACAGGCGAGACTCGGCACTGCCTGTTTCCGAATTCCAAAAGGAAATGCTTCTTTGCATATCTCACATTTAATACAACTGATTGGTAAATGTAGTAACAAAATAAAAAAATTATTAGATACAGTATCTATCAAAAGTAAGTTAACACTTCAATATTTTGTACAAAAGTCTATTAAATTGACCGTTACTTAATAAAAAAATTAAAATCACTTTATTTGTTTATCAAAATGTACAACTTTTTCGTATATTTAATCCATTTAAAGCCGAAAATCTAAATCCTACAAGTAAAAAAATAAGTTAACACATCTTTTTAATAGCCACAGTGTCCACCATTTCTCTGTGACATCTTCGCCAGTCTGTCTGGAAATGAAAGCGTGAATCTTCTACAATGTTCTGCGGTAAAAGAATTCCATGTTTCTTGGATATTGGCTCTTAATTCTCGAATATTTTCAGGAGCCTTTTCTGCGTTCTTTAATTTTAGCAAGGCCCATATATTCTCAATCGGTGACAAGTCTGGACTTTGTGGTGGCCACTCTAAAACCTTTATTTTGTGTTGACTAATACTATTCATCATTGTGAATTGGTGCATTGTTGAAATATGAAATCGTCCCCAATCAAACGTTCACCTTCTGGTAATATAACGTCAACAAACAATTTTACTTTCAGGATTACAATTTTTCCAACTCCATATCTGTGCATATCATCCCCCCAGACCATTATTCCTTCAAAGTTTTTTAATGTACGATTTGAGCACTTGAAAGACAGCTCTTCCCCAGCACGTCTCCAAACATGACTGTGTCTCATAAAATCGCATTCGTTTTTTTTAAAATTAATTTTGCTAACGAATCGAACTTTACATGCAATTCTTCCGTGCTTATTTCCTTCGTGTAATCTGCGTCGAATAGTGTGGACTGATGGAACCAATTTTCCTTCGGAAAGCACCTTGGCACGTTTTTCTTGGACGTTCTGGACGACAAGCCGGTCTAACTCGGCCTTCTTTTTTATATACATGAATTACTTTGAAAACTGCAGTAGCTGTTTTTCAAAGAGCACTGCAATTTGTTGAAAGGACTCACTCTACGCTCCTATGCTTATTTTTTTCATATTTTGGTTTAATCTAAAAATATAAAGCATTTATTTATTATGTTAAGGCATAAGTGTTCATATGAAACTTTTTTAAAATTTACTTACTTGATTTTGGTTGTAAAACACTAAATAACAATTTGTTTTTAAAAATATTTATGTTATTACCAGTAAAACAAATGAAACAAATGCTGTTAACTTATTTTTGC
>JANSTU010039406.1:0-11102 GCA_027564075.1 Bolitophila hybrida | reverse complement strand
GACAACTATCCAAACATCTAATTATGAGTAATTACACTTCAGGGCACATGTGTCTCCAATTCGCGTCTACACAGGACATTAACAAAAAACTCAAAATATCAAGGTGGACCATACATTTCGCCGGAACGCGTCTCTATAATATATCTTGTGCTTTTATTTATTTATTTATTTATCTGTGCCAGCATTCAATATCATCATCATATACCGTCAAAGCGACATACCTTGAAGCAGCATCGTATATGGATATGACTATATGATATATTGTAGTTTTTCGCCGGTTCACTTCACGCACGATATGTATTCTGATTGCGTCACAAATTTTGTGGGAGGCGGATTGAAATTTCGAAGAAATTGCCAAAAGAATTCAGTCAATTCGTTTAGTATATGGTATATAAAACATAAATCTGTCCTCCTGTACATAACATCAATAATAATATGACGTAGGATATCAACATACCTTTCGATATATTGCATAAGTTCTAGAATTACAAGTGTAATTACCATCAGAATTAATTGTAAAAACAGTACTACTCAATCACTCACACGCGCTATGTTAAATAAACGGTAAAAACCAAATCATATAAAACATTGGTCCATTTTTAAATTCAACTTACATTACTTCCTACACAGAATGGGAATTTCTGAAAGTTCTAATTTTGAGAGTTGCAGACAGATTAATTCCATTTACTTCCGCTAAAGTCTACTCAGCTGCATCTTCTCCAACACGATAAGATAAGAGTTGAATATACCAAGAGATCTGATCAATTTTCGGATGACTACCGACTATAGTTATTCTGTGTTATTCTGCAATGGACCCATCTTGTGGACTACGTGCTAGATCAGACTCAAATGAGTTTTTACCCCATCCATAATCATCATCAGTCCACATTATGTTAAGTAGTATTTTTAAATCATATTTATAATAATTTATTAAATTGGTAGACCACAATTTACAATTCCATTGTTTAAGCATTTATTAGATTAATTAACTGCTGTGGATCCTTAACACAGGACTCTGTCAACACTTCTACTGAATGTTCGCCTGTAATCAAAACATCGTCTTCGATTCGTATTCCTATTCCTCTGAACTCTTTCGGGACATCTAAACGATCAGTACCTATGTAAATACCTAAATAAATACAATTTAAATAAACTCTTCTACATTAATTAAATATTTAGTCGTATATACCTGGTTCGACTGTACAAACCATTCCTGGCACTAACTGTACACTCCTGGACACGAGTGGGGTATCGTGTACGTCCATTCCAAGATAGTGCGACACATGATGTGGACAAAAGCTATAGGCTTTTCGGGCTAATTCTACCCCATCGATCTTGCTTGATATGAGACCGACTTCTTGAAGGTACAATCCTAATTTTACGCACATAGTATCGAAAAGATCATTTAAAGTGGTTCCACCATCTTTAAGAAGAGTGACTATTATTAAGAAAAAATACAATTATCATTATAATAATTATACAAAAAAATATTATATTACATATTAATTCATCTTGGATGGTGTATAAAACTTCGTAAAGCATTTGCTGTTCTCTGGTGAAATGCCCGTTTATTGGCCACGTCCGACTTATGTCACTGGTATAACCAGCATATTCACAGCCTAGACTTTTCATATTTAATTATATTAAATAAATAAAAACTAAAGAGTAGCATAATTACCTGCATCGATTAAAACCATATCGCCGGAGTTAACGACTTGCGAATTATTAATATAATGTATTGTAGTGGCATTTTTTCCACCAGCTACCACTGGAGGATATGCCAAAAAACTGGCATTTTGCATGCGACAATGATAATCAACCCTGGCAAAAATATGGTGCTCAGAATCTCCTATAAATAATTAAAAACATATGTTTATGTATTTATATATACAATATAAATAAATAAAAGCATATTATGGAACGCACCTATTTTGGATTCTTTAATCGTACGATTTATACTGTCCGAGGCAATCTGGCAGGTTTTTTTCATCAGCAAAATTTCTGCTGGCGATTTAATGACACGTTGTTGGTGGAAAAAACGTGTTGGGGATTCTATTTTAGCGCCAGAAACTTTTTGGCAGGAACCTACGATTTCAGTTACTTTCGTCTGCTCGCCGAGGATTCCATCGTACCAAATTAGATGTGGTTTAGGTAGCCTGTATAAAAATATAAGCTGTATACAGAAATGTTAGTTTCATTGATAGCAAAACCAACTTGTGTAAAAACTTCTGGAGATCGTCATATGGAAAAGCCTCGTCAATTCCAAATAGTGCTGGAGCATTTTCGACACCCGTTCTGGCGCCATCCCACAATTCAGCATGTTTATCTTTAGGCCTTTAATAAAATAAAAAAGGATTTAATTACAAAATATACTATAGCGCGAGTATAATAGCTAACCTCATAAAAATAGCAGATTTGGCTACCTTTGAAGAGTCAATGTACATAACCAAAACTGTATCTATTTCCAAACAACCCGACAAGTACAGAAAATCAGAATTTTGTCGAAAGACAAATGGAATTTTATCACTGATATATTTTTTGCGGGCTGACGGCAAGACAACCTAATTAGTTTTTTATAGATTATGTGTTTTATGGGATTATGTGTAATAGTTACCACATTGTTAATGGCATTTGAATTTATGCCGAGACTATAAGCCTGAATATTTTCCATAATACTCTGTCTGCGTTCTTGGAATTCAGAGGCTTGAATACCCTGCACCAGTTCACCATGACACAATATATGTGGGTGTGACCATGGCGTGGGCTGTCCAAAAGTATCACTTTGATGTGTTGCCAATGAAAGTCTTGATAAAGTAGTTCCAGACGTCGAAGTTTCTTGAGTTCCCAGACTTGTGTTTGCACTAGTTGAACAATATTTTACATAACCTGAAAGATAGGTAGGAACTTTTTTCGGGACAACATTGCAGATCAGACTCTTGGAAAATCTGCTAGATAATGTTCGACAAACATTTATAAGCATGTTACAATTGTATTAATTGTTTTGATCTTTTTTAACTTTTGTGTTTTGCCTTTTGCGGCGCCGAGGTATACCAATTAAACTCGACGATAAAAATTATCTTGTCATTGTGTATTGTGACATTGATGATTGATATATGATATGATTATTTTGACGTTTTTCATTTATGTTATGTTTATCTTAAATTTTAATTCTATTGGCATCTAGCAACAAGAGTGCCGCGTGATGCACGATTTTTGAAGTTCATTTGACAGCAGCAAGAGTAAGAAAATTTAATGGGCCTTAACGGCTGTGTTCTATATAATAATATTTTTTGTGTAACACAAAGACACCCTACTTTCTGAACACCAAATTTACAATTAGCATAAAGAATACGTTGTACTGCAAGTTTGCATAAAATCAGAAAATATCTTAAAATTGAGATTTTTATGCATTTTAGCGAATATCGCTCGGAATATCGTGTAGTAAAACTTTTAAAATGTCCAAATTACAAAATTTTGAGCGTGAATACAGCATCGGATTGTATGAAATTACTTATGATGTTGTATATATTATACATTTATTTAAATTCAACAAACATTTAAATGTAAGTTTATAATATTTATAGTTTATATTGTATTTTTGCAATTCCAGTCGATTTAAAATGTAAAAAATCTGTGATTTCGCAGGCGCAATTCGCATGCTATAATTACCGAGGGAAAAACAACCCTTGGGAATGGCGGATAGTAGGTCGTGGAATGGTACCCTAAGGCCAACAGCTTTTATAAAATATTTAGGGAAATTAAGGCAAGTTTGTATGTTTTTTTTTTGTATGTCATTTGTTTAATTAATTTTAATTATAATTACTGTATTAGTTTCTTATGTAATAACAATATTATTTTTTAATACTTTTACAAATCGATTTTTATTATCATGTCAAACAATTGAAATTGTATGAACAGTTTTACCTGCAATGGTTTTAATATTTAATATTTAAATTGTTTTAGGTTTCATGTGAATTGTTTTAACAATTGTTAAATTTGAGAAGTACATGCATATATAGATTTAAACCTCGAATCAGTGTAAGTCACACGGTCACACACTATTCTATATATTTATAGCGAAATGAAACAAAATAGAGCGTATTAGTTCTCCTCTCGCAAAGAGAGCGCTAAGCTAATATCAATCTCAATATTCTTGCAGATTGTAATTGCAAAATATTTTATCGCCTTATGTTTTTTTTATTTTAATGTGTATTTTGTATATGTTTTTTAGGAAATCAAATATAAGGGTAAGTGAAATTGTATATTGTAATAATATAGAATATGTACAAGAATAGGAATTCTAATTTGATTATATACATTAGTATAGGAATCCATGTACCAATACCAAAGAGCGGCTCCCGTTGCCAATAGCAAAAGGCAAAGAGAGCCGCTCTAAATATGTAATTTATAATGTGCGTATGTATGCGTTTATGAGAAACATTCTCGCTTACATTTTGATGGATAATATATGCATTATATAAATGCATTATTAATGCATTAATAATGCATTGGAGGCCGATTGGGATGTTATGCACTTGCATCCACCGAACAAAATTTTGAAATCTATGTTGCCATAAAAAATGAATTTGAAATATTAGTTGACATATTTGACAACTAATACAGTTTTGGCTTTTTGAATTTGTATATTATTATTATATAAAACACAATTTGTTTAATTAAATATTGTAACATTATTTTTTTTAATGTGCGCTTCACGTATATATACAGTTAGTCACTTTAATATTCGGACACATGCAAAAATATTAAAAATGTACTTTTAAAACAATGTTTAAAACTTAATTGCATGTTTCTTTGAATTGTATCTAGAGAATATTAAAAAAATGTTGAAAATAAAAAAAAATAGTAGAACAACAAATAGAACTCTGTAAAAAAACACCCCACTTTAATATTCGGACAAAATAATGAAGTTGCATATAATATGGCCAAAAAAGTATTTTAAATGTCAGTAAAATATATTAGCACAAATTTCACATTATTTAATTTACAATGAGCTATAAAAATAGAAATTCCACCTTCGAGCAAAGGCAATTAGTAGTTTTCAATTATGAAAAAGGTAAATCATACCGAGAAATTGCTTCTTTGCTTAACATGAAAAAGTACAGTTGATATTGTTTTGAGATATAAGAACGAAGTTAGGATTGACTCAATACCTCAAAAACGTTGCCCAAAACTTCTTAATGAGCTCGATAAACGCATGATTATGCGCAAAATTTAAAAATTACACCAACATTTAGAGTTGCTATAATACAATATCGTCAAGTTTCGATTTGAGATTATTAGAGATTTTGTTTTGGTTTGGTTGAGAAATATGCCGTTTTCCAGAGACCATATAAAAAATTATGGTAATTATTAACATTATAAATAGTGTTTACAATAGCACTGGTCGGAGCACTTATGCTAAGCTAAACATTGTCAGCAAACATATAGCATTCACAGTTTTTTACAACTGTAGTAAGATCATTTATAAATAAGGAAAACAATAGGGTTCCCAAAACTGAACCTTGAGGAACACCAGACGAATTACTTTTGAGGCTAGAAATCATACCATTGAAAGAGACTTGTGGCAGCCTAACGGTGAGATAAGATTAAACAAGATTAGCAGCACTGCGAGAAAAACCAAATAACTGAAGAATAAGAACATTGTGACGAACACTATCAAAAGCTTTCTTGAAGTCTACAAAAATTAGAATGCTTACGTGGTTCCTATCAATCTCTTTTCTTTTCTCTGAAATTTTAAGCAGAGCAGTAGTAGTGCTATGGGATTATCGAAAACCTGATTGCTTATCATTGAGAAGGTTTAGATTTGTGATACAGGAATTTATCTGCTCACGCAGAAGAAATTTCAAGGACTCGGAGAGAGCAGGTAAAATACTGATGGGTCGAATTTTATTTTTTTTTATTTAGGAATCGAGATTTTGGCTATAGGAATAACTTTAGAACGCTTTCATAAAACAGGAAAAGAGAAGCTAGTAATTATTGAATTAAAAATGTGACAAATAAACCGCAGAATAATTTGAAAGAGCATTGTGATGAATTTAATAGGGATGTCATCCAAACCAGGTGTGTTAGACCATTTACGAAATAAAAGTCAAAACCATTAGAAGATAAAGGGACATTAGCGAAACAAATTTTGCTCAAGAGATAAGAAAGAGTAGTTGAGGTGGTATTACTGGCCGAGCTAGATAAGAAGTCATTTAATTCGTTAAAAATGCGTATTAGAGTCACCAATAACACCATTTTTTTTTTTAAATATTAATATATATATAAAATGTAAACGGTCTTATGGAGTAGGCAAAATAGTAATTCTTGACGGAAAAGTTACTGGTGAAGTCTACAGTAAACTGCTTTCTCATTGGATCCTTTAATCCCTAGTGAAATATAGGGCCAGTGTGCGATGCCGCACAACGGATTCATTGACCATTAGGAGTGGTCAGGTAATGCTAATGTGCTGTTTGTGTTGTGCTACTCCTATTGAAGCTACTGTGCTGTAACACTCACAATACATCTTCGATGGTTAGGAGTCTTAATTTGCCGCGACTTGCTATTTTATATTCGGAATCGTGAATCATGATCGCCAACATACTCTTATTGTTCTATACAGGGTGTGTCTGTATATGTTAATTGATGCCATTAATGTTGCGTTATTCCCAATCAATAACCTATTTCAGAAATAGGCTATTAATAGCAAGAGTAACCTACTGATTTAAAGTGCTACATTCGAAAAACACTTCGGTATGCCGGACGGGATTGAACCGGCGATCTCCCATAAGCCAGGCCTACGCATTGACCCACTCGACTATGGCTATGGTTGTCTTGTTATAGTTGTGATAAAAATAATTAAAAAATCTTCGTTTTCAGCACTAGATATTGTTATTATGACGAAGTGTGCAAAATTTCAAAAAGATTCATTACTTTTTGATTTTAAGTTTCGAATAAAATGTGATTGAAGTTTTAAATTGAAATAACAATGTTTTTCAACTTACAATCGTCGATTCCGGCACCATACAGTAAAGAACCTGCAGCAGCGACAATATCCAGGGCATATTTTTGCTTTTGCTGTGGCGAATTCTTGCTTCTCGAGTTCAGCTCTTTTCATCTTCTCTGCGGGCATACTCGTGGCTGTTTAAATCCATATACCGTGCATAGAAAGTAATAAAGCTGAAATATCTTCGTTGTAAGTTCCAGCAGCGACAAATTCAGCAATCTCGACTATTTTCAAACCAGCAGGAAGTATTTTTTCCAAAATAACTGGTTTATTATTATTATTCATTATTATTTTGAGTAAAGCCACCAACGCACCGCTCCAAAAGCTCTTCCTTGCTGAGTTCTTCATAAATGGGAATAATAGCTTATGAAACGCCATTTCGTAAAGGATCATAATCCTGTTTGAAATATGAAAAGCGGAGCTGCCGAAGGCTCTGTCTCTTAGAATTTTACTCCGATCGATTTCATCGATGTTCGGGCACACCTATTACTAATAAGATCTTTTTTTCAAATAATTCAACGGGAACGAAATCGGGTATGTTGAAACATCAACCGAAATTCGTTTATTTACAATTTCCAACAAATTGATGGATCGTTCTGCAACGCGCATGTTCGACATCAAATACTGCTTCGTTGCATATCGCCACAAATACGATAAATTCAGACTGATTGATTGCGGGATGATATGTAGAGTTTTTACGAAAATCGATGGCCAGCACTATCATTGTGTCTCTAATGAGTTTCGCAAATCTTTCATTGTTCAATCAAGCGCCCTCTAATGCTCGCATTGTGCATTCATCCCATAAATTTGTAAGTTTTCATCACCTGTGCCATCGCAGTTTCTTGAAATGTTACTTTTTTTGCTCTTACGGTATTTTTTAAACCGACCAGCAAATCTTTATCCAGAATCTTCAAACTTCACTGATTGTTGCCAGCATATGTAAATATCTAAGAATAAAATTAGGATTAAATTCTATATTATTTATTTATGTATTATCATAACTGAAAAATATAAAATATTTATACATAGTTTTTTTAAGGTTTACAATTTAAGCAGATACTTAGGTTAAGGGTTAATAGATTATGTGTTTATGTGTATTATATTGTTTTTTATGTGTTAATTTAGTGTATTTTAGGCTTAATTTACATATAAAAGATAACAAAAAACTCCGATGCTGGACAACCGTCTGAAGATTTTGTCACGTTTTATAGTACATTTATTATAATTTGTTTGTTTGCTAAACTTTTATATGTTTTTACGTTGCTTGTAGCAGATATGACTTACATTGTATTAATGGTTAAAAAGAATGTATATTTTTATATTTTCATGGATTGCATTATATTGCTGAAGCCATAGAGTTAGAGTTGATTTTGCAGCATGTAATAAATGACTGTTTTGCGTATTGTGTCCACGGAATTGATAATTTAATAATATGTCTTGTCAATTGGTTTTTCATTTTGTGTATAAGTATTATTTTTAAATACATTATCATGGTGCTAAGTGACATAAATTGATCGAGGATAATAGCTATAAATTTATAATTGTTTGTTTTTTATTGTTTTTGTCTAGTATTTAAGGTCTAGGTCAATTATTTGTCTTTGCTTGAATATTATGTAATTCGGTTTTTTGTCATTGGTCAGTATTTTTTTGTATATAAAATTTACTAGGCCACACAAGCAACGCCATTTTACATATGTAACTGTAATCAGTCGAAACAAGCTTCGGTATCATGTTTTAACGTGGTCCACCGACCGTCTCGTATGCACCGCAGTCACATAGAGGGCTTTGAATGATGTTGATCCGGTGTATACGGTCTCGGAGTTTGTGTGGTTGGCGGCTACACTGCTGAATGTTACTAGCAATTGGCGGCTTAGATCATCTGCATACCTGGAATACCATGACTGCAGTTGTACCTTTGGTTTACTGAGAGACAGAGCCACCTAGCTCTCCTTTCTTCAATCTTTCTTCCCATGTCTCGTGGAATTCGATAACCGCACGAATTGAGGCTTTGTAGATAAGGAGCATATATGATGGGTTTGCTCCCCACCACGTTTTTCAAATAGATCGCATACAATTTATTTTAGGAGAGCACCTTTTAGTGACCTCAGTGAGGTGCTGCTGCCCTGACAATTTAGCATACAGAATGGTAGATATTTTACGTAGGCAGATTGTTTAATTTGACTAGCACCTGTTAAAAACCACCATTTCAGTTTTGTCAGGAGAAATGCCGAGACCTCCTTTTTCGTACCACGTTTGGAGAATGTCAATGATGTTTTGTAGAGAACTCTGCAATTAGCAGGCCTGATCGGCTGTACTTGTACAGTAAATTAGGATATCGTCTGCATATTGTAACAGTAACACATTGTGAAAATAGAGCTTGTGTAAAGGTTATACAGGAGCGATGATAAGACGGAGACTTGGGCCAGACCCCGGCATCATGAACGTGTGGCAACCTTTTGAATAAATGTGTAGCAAATGTTTGCAGAGTAGTCCAATGTCCACTTTATCGCACCGACAATGTCCATAAATACCGCGACACTAATGTTTCTTGAGCTTAAGGTTGCTTGTAGATCGGGCGGGATATTTTGGTCTTTACGTGATTTTATAAACTTGCAGTTGATCCAATCTACTGGGAACTTTCCAACTCTATAGCAATCGTTAAAACGGTTCAACATGTGTAGTTTCACGCATACTGGTATGTTTCGGATCACGTCGAATGAAATGTTGTCTAATCCAGGTGAAGAGTTTTTGGGTAAACAAGAAGCTATTGGTAGCCATTTTTCTGATTCTCCGGGACAGTCTAAACCGCGGTCCTTGCGTCCCGTATTCCACATTACCTTTGTCAGTAATTTGTTTTTATTAAAATAGTACTGAAAACGGTCTTATGCACGTCATATAGTAATTTTCTCAGCCATCTCATAATATTTCTTAAATTTTTCATCAAAATAAAATAATAAAATATTTTGTAATTTTTTTTGTATACATTTGTGTTTATCATGTATTTTTCGCACAGTAGTCATAGTCATTAGTGGCAATTCTCCATAGTCCATAGAAACCATTGTCAATTTAAAATATCCACTGAACTTGGTTGTTGAAATTTGTGTTTGCGTAACACTGAACTATATTGAAAATAGGGACGCGAATTCTATTGAACGACAAAATTGTTTTGTGTAAAGGCTAGCTTTAGGTAATAATGAACATAAATGGGCCATTTACAAAGACCAATCATTTCCATTTGTGTTGGCACAAATAATATTTTCGATGTTTATGCGTTGGATCGACACCATCGAGAAGAAAAAGTTGGCGACTCTGTGGCCAAAAGATTTCAGACACATCCGGGCCAAGCACAGATTGCTCTTTTGAACAAGTCACATATTATCAAGATAAAAAGTCAAAATGGAATAAATTTATGACGTATGCACAGAAAAAGAATCTTGTTTCAGATTTACAAATTCCACAGTATTTAAATGACAAAAGCTAAGTTAAACAAGTTCCTGATAATTAAAGAAAATTAAATATAATGCATGTAATCAAAAAATCAATTACGCTTTTAAAAGCTAATAAATAAAATCTACAACAGTATTTTTGTATGAGGTTTTTGTTTTTAAAATTTTATAATGGAATTATTTTGTAATACTTTGATAGTATATTGTGTTTAAAATACTATTGGCAGTATTTTGTATTGGGTTACGGGTAAATATACTATTGTGTGAAGGTAAGCTGTAATATTTTTGATACATGTTAAAATACTATTTTCCCAGTTTTTGTATTTTATATTTAAATTACCCTTTGAAAAAAAGTGTTTTACTCAAGTATTCAAGTATTAGTATTTCAAATACTATTTTCAAATATATATATTGAGCATTTGCGTGTGTACAATAAATAAGGGTATCGTCAGCATATTGTATAATCTGAAGGCATTAGGTATTGATGTAAATAAAGGAAGAGGTCCTGACGACATAGCCCCTATAGTGCTGCAATAATGTGCTTTGACACTCGCAGTTCCACTACTCTTTATATTTAATGGCTCCCTTGCAACAGGCATTTTCCCAAGCCGATGGAAGGTGTCATACATTACACCTATTTTTAAATCTGG
>JANSTU010039395.1:0-11104 GCA_027564075.1 Bolitophila hybrida | reverse complement strand
GT
Organism: Bolitophila hybrida; assembly: GCA_027564075.1. Classification (NCBI taxonomy): domain Eukaryota; kingdom Metazoa; phylum Arthropoda; class Insecta; order Diptera; family Mycetophilidae; genus Bolitophila; species Bolitophila hybrida. The sequence continues at coordinate 11,102 of JANSTU010039395.1, read as the reverse complement.
TTCGATGATTGGATTGTTCGTTGGAAGAAGTGTATTGCCTCAGAAGGGGCCTATTTTGAAGGGGATATAATAAATGTAGATGATTGATAAGTTGTTTGTGTTTTATTTCAAATTTCCGGGTACTTATTTGACAGAATGTAAATCCGATCACTGTAACTATTTTTATAAGCAAAAAAGCAGAAGGGAGATATTTGACAACCTTATATATTGCACTAATTAGCCATTATGACAATGCGAAATAGGCAGAAAGTGCATAGATTTTAGTTAAAAATATGCACAAATTTGACAATGTGGTAATAGACGCCTATCATGAAATTGACTAACCATTAAGTCATTGTAAATACTTGTTAGCAAGAATTATTATTTAGCATTTAAATCTGCTAATAAGAATTTATTTCTAATTAGATGCGTTATTATTTTTCTAAATAGTTTTGAATTTGTACAATTTAGCAGAAAATACTAATTTGTTAAATATTATTACAACTTTGACAAAAACTATTATATTATATTTAATCATACATTTTTCAAATCAATGTGTATATTATTTATATATCTGATTATGAGTTATATTTTTATAATAAAAATTCGATAGTTTTCAGATTAAAAGGTGTAAAGAAAAATGCAGTATGTAGTATTAGAAAGTGGATTGTTTAAAATCAAAGGGACAACAAAATTGTTATGTATTAATGAATTTAGTTATTTTTTTTTAAAAGGCTTTTAAGATCTAAGAACTCAAACCACAAAACTTGTTTTTTTAAAGGAGTTAAAAATAGATACAATATTTTTTTTAAGATTATAAATAAAAACAAACGCCTCCATTATTTTTCCAATTCATGAAAAATATGGCGAATAGTTAACATATAATAGTAATATTGAAAACAATTTATCAAAATATGGCGATGTCTCTAAATGACATGCCAAATATAGACCCAAATCGTACGATTTTCGGACAATCAAAAAAACATTAAATGTACTTAGTTTGTCTTTATAGAGTTTTAATGACATGACATTCAACTGAAGTCGCTATGATATCTTGGCGATATCCTTAAATGACATTCTATAAATTTGTGTTTTGTTTGTATAATGTCCTGGCGATGTAACTAAATGACAAGCCAAATATACGTTCAATTCAGACGTTCTCAGTACAATAGGTATAACTATTAATGTCATCATTATGTCTTGATGGATTTGTACTATAAATATTAGTTTTATGAAATTCGCTGGATCATTTATGTTTCGCTAAAATGTTTGTTAATGTATGTATATTGACGATATCACTAAATGATATGCCAAATCATATAATTTTAGAATATCGTCAGTTTTTTTCAAATCGGGCTCTTGTTTGCATGTTGTTTTGTTATTTAATTATTTATTTATTCCTGTAATATTGTATTCCGAAGAATCTATGGAAAATAGCAACAAAGAGTTCAAAATTATTTGGCTGATTATCACCAGGAACATAACACGCGTTGCAATGGAAACAATCATTCAATCAATCAATCAACAATCAATAATTCACACAGGAAATTAAAATTAAATACAAAAAAAAGTATTCGGATAGCAATTATTGTGGCAAACTTAGAAAAGAGAAACATAAAGTGGCGGATCACTATCTGTCGGTTGTGGAGAAACTGACACAACAGAACTTGTGGACGGAGGATGTCAAAGACAGGTATCCTATGTGATAGATAAGGTCTCTCCATGTGTTTACCGACAGGTATTCCTCTCTTCTTTCTGATAAGGAGCTCGGCTTGTCCGTTTCAACCATCTGTCCACTTATTCTGAAAACAAGAGAGGAAACGTGGTGGTGGTTCGTCAACGACTTTTGCGAAAAAGGCTCCGCTTATCACAGGAGTCCAACAATATTGCCTAAGAAAGCGGTGATAAAAAGTAGAAGGCAGGAGAAACTACGGCTAATGTACATCCCTCAAACACTTAAGATATGGCCGCATAAAAGCAAGCTGCTACGGCTGTTATCACGGCCGAGAAACGAACAGGTTCGGAAGGACTATGAGCGGTTCGTAACCCGAAAGAACGGATGTCACTAAAAAGAAACATAGTTATGTCCTACAAGCATCGCCATAATTAATGAGGATGTTGATAATGGATCCATGAGAGCAGAGAAGGTAAAGTTGATTAAAAAGCGCATCGATATCACCGTGGTGGACTAATACCCCCTAAAGTACACAGATATTTAAGTCAAGGATGGTATCACTCCATATACCTACTCTTCAAAAGGGGAATGTGCATTCTTCATACGAGATGCATTACCAGTCAGTGATCAGATATTGAAGATCGCTTCCCAAAGCCAGCTTAAGCATCATTAGAGGACTAAGCTAGAAGGAGGTACTGATAAAAAGAGAGGTATAAATCGCCTGGTGCATTTGTGTGCTAACAATTGATGACGACGCATCCTATAATATACTCTTTGGAGAATTATTCGGCTCCCTGTTCTTCCACGCGGTCAATAAAAGCTTACTAAATATGGGTCGAAAGAAATTGAGGCTTAAATAGCAGCGCCCCTACACTTCTGCTTCGACGGATGATTCCGATATCGAACTCTCCCTCGTTTAAAATTATTCAAATAAATCTGCACCACCGGCGGGCAGCAATGAGTAGCATTAGAGCTGTCATTGCTAGTCTCATCATCTCATTGGATCCTGTAATCCCCTGTGGGACATAAGGCCAGTGTGCAATGCCGCACACCCGATTCATTGACCATTACGGGTTCACACGACTGACCAGGTCATGCTAAGTGCTGTTTGTGCTGTGCTTCTGTGCTCTAACACTCACAACACATCCCCGATGGTTAGGAGTCCTTATTTGCCCTGACGCGATTCTAACAACAGGGTAAATGCGCATATTTTTGAGATATTTCTATGCACCGAGATCTATTTTGCTATTTATATTGGGATCCTTGCATCATCAACGCCATCATAATAACATTATTGTTCCGTTATTCCAAATCAATAACCTATTCGAGAAATAGGCCATTAATAGTATGAGGAACCTACTGATTTAAAGTGCTACATTTGAACAACACTTCGGTCGGGATTGAACCGGTGACCTCCCATAAACCAACGCGTTAAATCACTCGGCTATGGCTATGGTCAGATAGAAAAGGTTTTTATCGAAGAGCCGTGGCAGTGAGTAATAGATTAATTAATTAGTGGCCCTAAGGAAGACAAGAAACGTTGATATTGTGAGGAAAACTATCTCTGTCAGTGCCCAATGCGCCACGGAAAAAAAACTGTGCACCTCTAGGCACACCATCATCAAGGAATCAAATCTCAAGAGCATCACAGCCTTTGTTGAGAGAACAAATTGATTGAGGGAAGATCATTATCAATGAAGATTCACAATGGGCTAAAATTATAACCTTCTATTTTCGACTTCAGATAAAATCTATCAATCGTCTGAAATAGACTCGTCCTGCTTTAACGACTTCTAAAATATGGCTAAAATATGTTCTGAATATTATATACATTATACATTTATAGTTCTTAAAGAACTCTGAACGTGAATGGAATTTAGCTTACATAATAGTAGTAAAAGTATTTTATAACTACATTTACTATAAAACAACCATGATGTACTCAAGCTATTTGAAATGTTCTCTTAAAGAAGAGAGAGTGAGTTGTAATTGTAAAATAGTAAAATAAAACTGTAGTAGCTGTAACTCAGCCTACCTTTAGTAACATCAAACAATTTGTAAACGTAATTTACATTTTCAAAACGTAGCCTCAATTTGATGAATAATATTTGATCTGACCTATGAAGGCTGGATATTGTAAAATTTCAATTTGAGAGCTGCCGGATTCATCTACATTGTAAGAAGTAGGCCAAACAAGTGTGATATATTAAATATATCAATATTTGAATATTGAATCTAATATAATGTTTTAAGAATGGCAAATTATTTAGTAGAAAAACACGACCGTCTGTGGCATAAAAAAGATAAAAATATTAGTTTTTTTTTAATATTATTATCACACGAAGTAGACGAAAAATAAGACAGCCCAAGTGTGCATTTAATAATTTAAAAAAAAACGTAATTTTATCTAGAATGAAAAACTTCAACTACTTTATAATATAGAGCATTACTCCACACAATAATCTAACTAACTATATAAAATAAATACTAAAAAAAAAACAAATATTTTTATTTGCAATATATGCTAATATATTTTGTAAATCAAGCTTTGACGCTGTACAGATTTGGTTTAAAATGTTTAGTGGTTGACTGTTTCTTTTAGAATAGCATTTAATGTGAAAGTTTGTGTGCGTGTGTGTATATATTTGACTTAGGGTGTTCTTACAAATCTTGTGGACTTTGGCGACACAATCTAATCGATGCAGAGTCAGAGCAATAATTACAGCGTAACGGTATAGTTTTATGAATTAGTGTTTTCAGTGTATCATTTTTAAGGAGTTAAGGTAAACCTACCAAACCTGGCCAACCTATTCTGAGACGCTTTTGCTTTTTTTGAATAATTATTTTTATTTTTTGTCGTGAAGAATATTTGGTCTTCTCGCCATATAAAAAAAAACTAATTTAAAAATCGAAAATTTTGAATAATTTTAAAAAGAGCAAGGCGGCTCAAAATAGCCAAAGAGGCTCAGGACTGTTAAGTTTACCCTATTTTTGTGTGTTTGTATGTTTTATGTGTGCTATCTCATTTATATACAAAAATCTATGAATCAGTCACATATAATTTGTTTTGCTTATCTATCCTTCTGCCAGTTTGCAGGTAATAACATTCGATTGAATTGGATAATATATATATATTGTATTGTATATCCCAATTGCATTTGGGCGCAGGTGATTCTTTTGTGTTTTTGTGCCAATAAACTAATTTGTAATTATAATTGTTTAGCTAGATTAAAATGTTAACGTTCGATTTGTTTTTGTTTATTTCTTTTCATTAGATTTCTCATTTTTTAGATCTTAGTTGCATTTTGTGTATATGCTGCATGTGATAGGAAATGTATGGGGGAACATATGCATCTGATTCTTATGTGTGTAAGAGGTATTCTGCGAGTGGTGAAATTGTAGTGAAAGTTTTACAATATTTTAAGCTTGGAAGCACTCAACTCTGGAAAGAACCGTTTTTGCTATAAAAACCAACAATTTAAAACCCGACACAATTAAAACTCAAACTAACGAAATTTGATAAATTTCTTCAAAATGAGCAATTATTGTGAAGAAACATTCATTTATAAATTTCACAAAATACAAGTACAAAATTATGTACTATTTAAGGGTTTCTGTTGATTCTTTTGCACAATACACTTGCAATTTTGTAATTTGCAATCATGGACAAACATTGGTTTGGTCATTTGCAAAAATATATATATGTATATATATATTTATAGTAAATTAGGCCTTAATATATAATAGAAAATGTTAACAATATAATATACTTAATTATAGAAGTGTAATAAATGCACACAAATAACTTAATTCGATAGTCTTTGAGATTGATAATAATAAATATGATTTTAAGAATTATTAGTATAATATGGTATTTATATATATATATGTTTTGTTATGATAAAGACGAAGAAATAGGATCAAAGATGTTACAAAGATATGACGAGATGTGTGCGCATTATAAATAAAACAGAAGTTATGCTTTTGGTTGGTTTTTGTTGTTATGCGATGATATATGATATTTTTATGTTTTAATGTTTAGAAGACATCGTTTTTTTGTAATTGTTTTATATAATATAATACGGTAAATGTAAATATTTGGGTAAAACTACGGTTGGTTTATTTTAACTAGCTAAAGGTATTATAATTAAGTATGTGTATAGAAAGAGACTATTTTACGTTTGGAGAAAAATAAGGAATATTTTATGAAAAAACACACATCAAAAATGTAAAAAAAAATATTTAAGCAATATGACCATTTGAATTATTTACGAGGGGGATAGAGTTGGTTTTAAAAAAAATCATATAAATTATATAAAAAAGCTAACATTTGCAGATCGCTGGATAAAAAAAATACAAAATAGGTGTTTTTATGGAAATCACAAACTTCTATATATATAATCTACTTCTAGATGTAGCCCGAGAAAGATGAATTAGAAACTTTTGTGAACACGTACTTGAGGGCAGTGAACTCGTGCCTTACTGATTAAAAAAGATCAACGATAATCCATATTTTTATTTTTGTCTGAAACGCTTTAGGCATCAGTTCAAAAAATAAACATAAAATAAAAGTATTTTTTGTTGCAATTTGAATTTTTTCTTTCATTTATAAAAAATATCTGACTTAATGATCTCCATTCAATTTGATAATAGAGGAATGTTTTTTAAATTTCTCAGAATTAATTTCTTTGTTGCACAACCCTCTTGGTTCAAAATAGAGAACTTCTCTTCATTTATGACAATAACTCAATCAATGTTAATCTTCGTTTGAAAATATTCTTGTGTAGCAGGCAGAAATTCTTTGAAACGAAATAGCAGGTTTGTGTTAAATCATAAATATAGAATCTTATGATTTATAGTGATTTTGATTGATCATTAATCTTAAAAATGTTTTCACTAAGCAACACCAAAACATAATAACTAATAAGGAAAGTATTGATTTTCATAAAAGTAAAATTTAATGATAAAACAAAATGGAAATAATAGAGCAACTAACAAAAACCCCAAGTATGAAAACTATGATCTAATGAAAACATTAATTGTATGTATATTGTAATGAATAAGTTTGATTAGAAACTGTGTACATGAAGATAGATAGAAAAAAACCTTTCAAGTGCGTCACTGCTTGCCATGAAACGAATTCAAAATCCACAGACACGTTGAAACCTTTTTATACTTTGTATATGTGTGAGTGTATTTGTGTGTTTATATATGATTGGATAAAACGCGGTTTATCCAGAGAGGTGATATTTGTAGTGAACATGGAAAATTGATGCAATGTCTAAAAAAGCAAAGTTATCACATGTTTATGTAAAACTGCAATTGCAAAGGAAGACTTACTCAAACGAAACTATGGAAAATAATAAGCGCACACAAACGAATATATATATATTTTACATATAATAAGTTAAAATGTTGTATATATATAAATAAATGTTATGTATGAGAAGATGGGATGGAAGAGGTACTGCGCAGCAAAAAAGTTACGTCGTCGAGGAAGACGCAGCCGAGGATGAGGCGGTCGATTGGGCCGCCAAGGCCTCTTCTCAGATCCTAGCTTCGTTAAATTGCTGAATGGGCAGCTTGTAGAATACGTAAACAAATTCTTGGAGACTGTACACTCTTCCCGGTCCTTGTTCTGGTGTCATGCAGATAAACTCATCGAGACTATGGTTGTTTTCTGTGGTAGATATTTTTAAACTAATTAGATCAATTTAAAATCAAAGTTTGGATCGAAAGAACTAACCTTGTGGCCGAATCGGTGGATATGGTGGCGGAGGCTTTATCCAACTGTCATCTGGCCTTTTCATATGCCGTCGGTCTGACGAGAATTCAGCAAGATATGTTTCGGCGGGAATTACTCTAAAGAATCTGTAGAAATGGAAGTGATTAGTAATGGCACACTTGTAGGGTGTATGTAATCGCTCCATCGTTGTACCTGTGATGTTCCGTGCGTAAGGCAAGGTCCGATCTGAAGGTCTCAGTTACGTATTTATGGAAATAGGTGGGAAACGGTAACGTTGTGTCCAGATCAAATATCAGGCATCGAGTCGGTGTCGGGTTGTGCATAAAGAAAACGTGGTAATCCTGTAAAGAGGAAAAAACTTGTTACCAAATAGGTTTTTCATGTATATATAAAGTTATTACAAATTATATTTAAGTGTAGATACATATTTGATTTAAAAAAAGTAATTTCTAAAACAAATTCTCTAAAATTTTAAAAATCTAGGTAATTTAAAATAAACACACTTGAAAGGCTTTAAATAAATATTAGAAATGCAATTTCCCAGGTCCTCAAAAACCAATCGATATTATGTAGATTTACAACAATTCCATAAAAAATGGAATTAATTTAAAATGAAAAATCTTAACATAAAACCCCTAAAGTGTGCTTCCAAACGGTCATATATCATCGTCAAACTCAACACACGACACATGAAATACGCGATAATCGTTTGCCGTCATTCAATGTGCATTCCAACTAACTTGAACCAGATATTGCATTTCCAGCACCCTCCCTTAACCCGACGCCTGATTCAACCACTACAGCATGAAAAGTGCAAATTGTCCCTAAAGTATGCTCAGCGTAAAATGAGCACAAAAAAATGCGAACATTATTAAATAAAAATTCAAATATGTTATATAGTGAATACTGAATATTTCAATTATAGACATAATTACAGGTGTGTATGTGTGCGAAAAAGGAATAATATATTAAAACATTTGAGACTGTATGCGTTCATCAATATTTTGAATGGAATACCAAAATATTATCGCATGGCTAACATGTTGTTGCTCATCGACGATCCTTTAACACCCCAACCTCGCCTGTCCTCGACACAGTCAACATATAGGCAATTATTGCAGTTTACATTCTTTTGAAAAAGCGAACGGGCGGAACAGCGCATTATTTCGGTTGAACTAGAGCGTGAGGTAGACGGAGTTTGGGTGCGATGAGGGTGCGTCGGACCTGTTGTTACAAAACAAATATCGATTGTAATGAAATATACATTACAATACAAATTATGTATGAGCTGGAAAAGTTAAAGTTTTTGTTTTAGTTTTTTTTTTTTTAGAGTGGTTGATGGTTGATTGTAAATAATTGAAAAATTATGAATGAATGAATAAACTGGTCAAGAAGGAGTCGATATCATGCGGGGATAGTGGATTGCATAAGCGACAATGATTGGTTAGATTTTAAATCATATTGTGGCTTAATATTTTTATTGGTAAACACGACGTAAATATTTGACCTATTTGGTAAATATCACAAAATTTACTTATAACGTTAATTTTACTACGATTATTTTGCGAGGAAAACCGTTTTGACATTTGACCATAATTTTATATGTAAGAAAAGATCAACAAGATCGTATCGCCATCTTGACAAATTTATAATCGTTGGAGGTTCTCTACCACCCTTAGAAAACCGCTTAAAAAAATATTGCAAAATGTTATAACTGTTCTCGTAATACACAATTAATCTCGCCGTCGTTAAAACATCATGGAACAAAGAGCTGTAATTAAATACGATGCCAAACTTGGCACATCTACCGCACAAACGTTCGAAAAGATGAAACAAGTTTATGGGAAAGATCGTTGTTCAAGAGCAACTTTTTCTCTGTATCACAAAGGATTTCAAGTTTTATTACAAAAGTCTTAGGAGAGTTTGTCGCACGTGTATGTTTAAATGATGTTAAAGTACCAGAAAGTAAAAAAATAAAAAACAAAAATCTAAAATAATTATTATTTGTAAAGGGTACTCTTATTTTTCCAAGTACATTGCATAACATTATCAATACATTTTTTTCGCAAACGATCTCTCGCGTACAAATCGCTTGATTTAACAATTTAAATGACATATATATTTATAGGTATATTTACGTAAATGTTACGTAAATGTACCTTAAATAATTAACGAAAATTCAAATAAAATTGCTAGCTGGGCAGCTCCAGGGATCTGCCAATTGATCGTGGATATGATACTAGCCTGTCTCACGGGTGATTAGATAGATACGAGCATACATGGCAACTTCACATGAAAAAGGTTAAGTTGGTCTTTCGAATTTAATTTTTTTAAATTTTATTCATTTCGACCCAAATTAAAGTGGCAAATGCGTTAAATTCGTTTATCGGATACTACGAAAAAGCCATTCCTCACGCTTCAAGATCTCTGACCATAGCGGAAAAAATTATAGCCATGAATTTAAAAATAAATTTCAGGCGTCGATGTCTAAATAACAGTTTTGTTTCTCAAATACGAAAGTCCGTGGAGTTAAAATCGTCGGTGATGAGACATGCTACTTTCAATACTAATCAATAATTCGAAAGGCGGTCAAAATAAATAAATATGTTTATTTTACGATGGCAAAAGTTTATTCGTACCAACTGACCTGAATTTACGCAGTATTCAACGAGAATACCCCTCCTCACATTGCTATTATTAAAAATATTTTAATGTTTTTTTAAATGTATTTACAGAATAAAATTGTCAATTTAATAAAAAAAAAATACCGATTTAGTATTCAGCATTCAATCAACTTATCTTCTGCAGGATAGCCTGAACTCATCCACTTTTCAATAACCCATATCATGTTCTATATGGCAAATAACAAAGCGCTGAATTTGTGCTTAAGAATTCGTAAAAGCATTCAAACAAAACGCGCAAAAAAACAAAAATCGCAAGTCACATACATTCACTCGCATTACACAAGCACACCCACCCTCCTCCTCCACACACACACACACACACACACACAAACCGCGGCACATGCAGACATCTCAAAACTGCAATGTACGATAAAAATAAACTTGGAATTCCAACACAAAGACACAGACGAGCGTATACAAACATGCATGGCATGTGCTTCCCACCGAAATGCGCTGACACACCGCAATAGATTAAGGAACGCGCGCGTGGCCGCATCGTTGCATGTGGTGAAAAGTGCACTTAAGTTTCAAAAGCGATTATCCCGTGCTCAATCGATACTTGCGATCCAATTAGGAAGGGAGTATATCGTTTGGGTGAGCAGTGGGTGGTCGTGGAAAAAAAAACTCTGCGTGCAGACATATTTCCGGAATTGTTGGCATTGCCAATAAAAAAATATGTTGAAAAACTTCTCGCACCATCAAGGGTGGGTGTGTGCGTATTAGAGGGTGTGCTCACACGTTTATTATTCAGCTGTGAGTTTGTATGTTTATTATTTTATAACTATATAGAGTGCCTATGTTCTTTAGCCAGACACTACTTAATTATATGGCAGCGGGTGCAAGTCGGCGGCGCCAGTGCCAATACCGCGCCGTCGAAACTGCATATTTTATATAATTTAAGCCTTGTCATGTCGTGTGCCTAGAGCCATTGATTATTGTGGCCAACGAGGCCGACACTTGATAGGGAATAAGCAAATTGGCGAAAGATTCATTTCGAGCTCAAGCCCTACAAGATCCA
>JANSTU010039394.1:0-24920 GCA_027564075.1 Bolitophila hybrida | reverse complement strand
CTCAATCGTATACACAACCATTTTCGTTCAGCGGAAGGATAAAACTAACTTTCTGTCCAATCAGATGTGACATCAGTTCAAAAAAAAAATGTTAGATGGCGGACCCTGTACATCTTACATAGACAAAACTTTTCTTGGTTTTACGTCGCTTTTATCACCAATCATTGTCAAAAAGGACGAAACGGTGTTGATGTGCAACGACCACATACACTAGGTTTGAATCTCCGCCCTCTAGATGATGCCAGTGCTCGTAGCTTGCCGATTACTGCAAATATCCTATATCGAGCAAGCTCTTGATGTGCAGAGTATATCTAATGCGTTCGTCTATTGTTACACCGAGATATCTCGAGATGTTACGTATGAAATATTCAATTTGTAGAGCGGCGTTTAAGCAGAATATACATATCGTCTTTGTCTGACTTACCTTTACGCCGTTGTCAGTTACCAACCAGATATAGAAGTAAGCCAGTCCGTTGCCTTTCTCTCTAGATCAGCTCTGCATGGAGCCTCCGCATAGGCAGTGACTCTTCTTCCGCTCGCCACTAAATGCTGCAGCAACGAGTCAGATTCCGAACAGCTCGCACACAAATGGATCCTTATGATGGGTAGCCTCTTCGGACGTCTATACACCGTGTATCCTCCTCGCCTATGACACAAGTTCTTCTGCCACTGAAGTTGCACAACAGGGGGACTTCTGTGCATTTCTTCTTTGACTTTCACCAACTTCGTCAGGATACGGTTCCATCGAGATTGTCGAACGCTCCTCGGAAGTCTACAAAGACTCGTTTACATCACTTTGGATCGCATGCATCGCGTCCTCAGTGCACCTGCGTCACCATCATCCTCTCCAGTTTTTTTTTTTTCAAAAACCGGAAGGAGAGAGATCGGTCGGTAGGTCTGTCCTCAAAAAACAAAAAAACGCACATGTCTATAAACCGTTCGTTCAAGAGTTCCCTACAGTAATATACTAACGAGATTTCTTTGTTTGATTGATGAAGCGCATAGTTATCTTGCTCACCCCAAAAAATATATTTTTATTTTTTTGGACGCAAAATGTGTACTATTTAATTTCATGAAGCGCCTTTTAATAAATCTTTATTTATATCAACTCGATCAGAAGGTAATATGACAAAATGTACACAAATTTAAACCCAAATTGGACATAGGACACCTCCAAATGTGTGTGAAAACCCTTATATACGTATAAAGGCAACTTTGGCATGAGAATTTATAGTGCTCGATCCCAATTTTTGGATATAGAAAGGACAAATAATTGTTTTAAACGTGTAGCTTTCAGAAGAAATGTTTACTTACTAATTGTTCAAGGAAAAGTATTATTATAAAGAACTTATTTTGCAAAAAAAACTTACTGGATCACTGTTTTGATTTCATTCCTTCGACGCATTGATTCTTTGCGTTCAACCAGAGCAGCCTCATTAAACGACTCGGCCGCATAGAATTCTCGACGTTCCGAGTTCCTGATAAAACTGTTTGAATGAGACACAGGTCTTGTTATACCATCTATAAAGACAATCCAATATTAGTGTTCAAAACAAAAAACCACCTCAACGAACCACTTACTCAAAGTCTGCTGTCTATTGAGGCTAGTCGATGCCGCATATGACTGTGTTCTACGGTGTGTCAAGTGATTTCTACGCTCCTCTTCAACCGCCGAAATGGTTCGCTTGAACTCAATCGACTGTGGACGCTTTATTTGTGAACTAACAATGTGAGCTGGCAAACAGGATGGATATTCAATAAGCGACAGTGGTCGCATTGGATGTGTCTTGATAATATCGAGAACAGCTGTTTTTTTCGTAGCTGTCAATATATCACTTGTGGGACGCACTTTTTTCGTACCATCCGTACTATTGGATGTGCCTGTAACATTAATGCCGACGTGATTGCGTTTCTTGGGTTGCAACAGTGGAGAAAAATCACCCGAACTTCGGACACCGTGCAACCGATTCACTGTGGTAGTGTCCACAAAGTCGATTTCATCGGGTGCTGATTCGGGCATGGATCCAATTTCACTTTCTTCGCGTATGTTATTGAATGATTTTACACCGGTAACTACTTCTGGTACTTCACGTTGAGTTGTGGGCAAATCGGTTGACTGTGTTTCATCGCTGCCTGCCACCTGTACGGTATGACAGGCTGACAGAGTCTCGAAGAATGAAAATACGTCTTCCTGTAAACATTACCACATTAAAAAAACTATTTACTTAGTGATCCAGCAGAATATACCTTAAACTCGTGAATCTTCATAACATTTGGTCTACCGTCTTTCTGAACACCGGAACCCTTAAAGACGTACATCTCACCATTGATAGAGCAACGCTGAAAAATCATCTCGTTCTTTGTCAGAGTACCCGTCTTGTCGGAAAACAATAACTCTACCTAAAAAAAAAAAAAAGAATCGACTGTGTCAACATAACCTAACGCAACGGCCTTCTACTGTATTTACACACTTGACCGAGTTCCTCATTCAAATCAGAGGTATTCACAATAAACGGTTGATTAGTGTCTACATCAAATAAATCTGGATCCCATTCCATGAAAAATGATCCAAGAAACTTGTGCATCTCAATAGTCACATACAACGAGACCGGTATCAAATAGTTGAATAGAATCAGGTACGAAAAGTAGTCTTGCAGGAACTGGGACACTTGAAACGAGTCCGTTCGCTCGCCAAGGTATTGATTGTGTTGACTATGGAACAGGTCATAGAATCTAAATGTGTTAAATATTAAAAATTAGTTTAAGAAAAAGAATTTTGTTTAATGTGGTCATTTACCTCTTTAGGAAGTAGCAAACTGTCACAATGGTTATCAGCAACAGGAGAAAGAAAACAAGAAACTTATTGACGTACGTCTCACTGGAACTCATCTTGTTGGTGGTAAGTCGACTGTTAAGTGCCAATTTGGTATTTTGTCCGGTGTAAATTGCACAACCAATAGCCCATTCGGTGTTCTTTATCCGTGAACCACGCAACAGTAGATTTTCGGTCATCAATGGCAATACATGACGATTCTCGGCAGCAAACTCCAACATATTACTGTCTCGTTGCTTCCGGTGAACAGGACCCAGTTCTATGCGTCCGTTAAACGAGTACAGGTCTGTTTTAGGTTGCTCACACTCGATTGTTCCGAGTGTATGTAATTTATCTGGTAAACAAATCAAACAAAATAATTTAGAAATTATATCAATCCAACGATTATTCGGACTAGTTACCCAAACTAACATTAGGCAGTTCTTTGGGAATCATCAATGTCTTCAGGTTCGTCTCTCCGTCCAGATTGACCGTTGTTATGTGACACTTATTATTTAAATCGCTTGTTTTCAATAGAACTAGGTCACAGGGTACATCACAGTCACGAGCCGCTTTCACCAGATCACCCTGTACGATATCCTGGCATTTTATGTCTAACTCGCTTCCATTTCGTATAACGGTCACTGCAAACCAGAATTTTATTGCATAATAATTCTGTTCTGGCATAATGTACTCGTCCGCTATGGGACACTTTGCGTTCTTACCTAATGAGTAATTTACCATGTTGTCGGCACGGTGACGCAAAAAATCTTCGTACCCTTGTTTAGCGGCCGTGGCTGATATCACGAAGACGAGCGGGATTAGAGACGTAAACGGTGACACGGGACTGTCTGAAAATTAAACATTCACTATAATTATAAATAATGTGTGTGTGTGCTTTTTTTAAATAAGCCATTATAAGCTTGAAATAATGTTCATTTCATGATATCTTAAAAGCAATATAATTCTTTATATAAAAGCACAATAACACACATCTTAAAGTGGGCACGGTCGATTCGACCAGATGTGCTAATTGCCAGAATTTTGTACGTGTGTGTGTATTTGTGTGGCGTGGTAATTGCTTTGTTTGTCTAACAGAAAGATGATTTATTTCGTCAGTGAGATTGTTTCGTAGGTCAGAAACCAGCTGAAGGTAACGCAAACATGTGAAATGTTGACCTATAAAATAAAAAGTCTAATTTATTCTGCGGGCGCATACTTTAAGATAACTATTTCATATGATATTATAACTCATGTACGTCGATTTTATATGCCATTTGAAGACACTGAAAAATATATAATTGAAATTATGTATGTATATTTTTATATACAAGACAGCAGGTCACAAGCACGGCACGTCTATAAACTATAGTTCGAAGATGTCATATCGAAGTAATTGGTACTTAAGTGCATTCTCTGTATAATATCTATTAATATGCTAAATGAATGCGATAATAAATATGTTGGCATTGAACTCGCAGCGCTTTCCTGTACTTGGTATAGTATATAAACTATGATTTATTTAGAATTGAATAATTTGTTCTGGAGCAATTTTTATTTTGGGCTTCAGGGAGTTTTGGTCTTCTGTGAAGTTACGAATGGGAACTTGAGTTGGCCTTGAGTTTTGCTGCCTCAAGTGTAGTGTCTTAATAATCAGATATGTTATTACAAGGTGACTCACCTCAACGTTGATTGATAGTGTTTAAGCTAGAAAATGTGCCACTATGGCAACACTACTACGACATCTGCACTTTGCAATCCGCACTTTATGTTAACTGGCAGCAGTGAGAAAGATGTATACCCTCTTCGAACTGACACTGTGTTGCGGGACTTTTACGTGGACGAAGTATTGTCTGGTACACAGATGCACTCAAAATACAACACCAACTTATGGCATTGATGAGCTTAAGCCCGCACGAGCTCATCAATGTCATAAGTTGGTGTTGTGTCTTGAGTGCAAGTGGGCCTCAAACTCAGAAGCTCTGTCTAAGGAATTACCAGCAGACGACCTCGAATGCAGATTTCCTCTTGATCTGCACCTGGAACTGACAATTAAGAATATCGGAGTACAATGAAACCCTGCGACGGATGAGTTTGGGTATAAAATCGAGCTACTTGCGAGCGTCATGCCAGCAACGAAAATAATCCTGCTGTCCGATTCAGCTGCCGCAGGCAGGATAGTATTGGGCAATGAACATTGCGTCTCCTATCCCAGTAACATCCGCCGAGGAGTGACGACCTCACGCAGCCGATCATTCGGAGATGTTACTGGGCAATGCACATTGCGTCTGCTATCCCAGTAATCTTTTGATGGGGACTAATGCCCTCACGAAAACATCCGATCGTTCGGGGTAGGCCCGTATAACCCTAGGTCGAGTACAGCCTCGGTTGAAACGGTTTACCTAGCCGTAAATAGGTACCGCGGGGATGGGGAGCCCCAGTGAGCAAGCAACTTGTTGTTTGATCTTT
This sequence comes from Bolitophila hybrida, assembly GCA_027564075.1. Lineage (NCBI taxonomy): Eukaryota > Metazoa > Arthropoda > Insecta > Diptera > Mycetophilidae > Bolitophila > Bolitophila hybrida. The sequence goes on along the minus strand of JANSTU010039394.1, from coordinate 19,639 downwards.
GTCCCATCACGGATGAGGTGCCTATGGGTGCTGAAACGCGGTGGTTGTGGGCAGCCATGGATGCTACTAAATCCCAGAAACTGTACCAATTTAAATAAGAAGTCGTCCATGTTTTCATTGGGCATTACAGGGACACCACAAGCAAGCAGCTGGCAGCGACGATCGCCCGGCAGCGTAGTCTTCAGCATCTTCCAGACGTTTCACGTTAGACGAGACCACTAAAACTACAAACAATCAACAAAATATCTTTTATGAATATTATAAAAAGAGGAACAGCTATTTGTGACCCTTTCGGAACTTCACAGTCAATATTTAGTAAGTCACTGGATAAGTTTTTTTATATCGAAAAATTGTCTTCTGCTCGACAAAAAGCTTTAAATTAATTTGACAGCGTCACATCATTCTCATTAGATCCTGTAATGCCTTGTGGGACATAGGGATTCATTAACCGTTAAGGGTTCACACGACTGGTCGGGTCATGCTAATGAGCTATTTGTTCTGTGCTACTCCTGTGCTCTAACACTACCAACACATCCCCGATGGTATAGGAGTCTTTATTTGACCTGACGCGACTCTAACAAATTTGCAATGCACCGAGATCTATCCTGCTATTTATATTCGTGTGTATATGTTAATTGATGGCATAAATGTTCCGCTATTCCAAATCAATAGCCAACGTGTTAACCCACTCGGCTATGGCTGCATCAAATGCAAAATTTATTTTTGGTATTTTCTCAATTAACTGTGTCAAATGCTTTTTTAAAATCTACGAATAGAGTTTTTGTCTTTTTTGAATGTTGTGAACTAAATTGACACATGCTATCTGAGTTCCAGATTTAGGTATAAATCCGTATTGGTTGCATTAACAAAATGTGTTTCAATGAGATAACACATAATTTGATTATACATTTTTTCGATAAGTTTTGAGAATGTTAGCAAAATTGATATTGGTCTGTAATTTCCAACGTTGCTTGTTTTTTGATTTGTATAATGGATCATATTCGATACTTTTAACTCATCCAGATATTCACCATATTTTGTATATGTTTGTATTTTATGAGGAGAACGGAATAATATTCATTGACTATCTCCAAGAAGGAACCACCATCAACGATTATTACTGCGCACTTTTGGATCGATAAAAGGCACAAATCTCAAAGAAACAGCCACATTTGCAAAAGAATAAAGTGTTGTTTCACCAAGACAATGTACCGTGTCACAAATTTATGAAAACAATCAAACGGTCAAAATTAAATGAATTGGGCTTCGAATTGCTTACCCACCCACCATATTCTCCAGATTTAGACTCAGCGACTTTTTCGTATTTTCAGATCTCAAGGGAATGCTTGCTGGAAAGTCCAATGATGAATTAATCGCTGAAATTAAGGCCTATTTTGACGAGAAAGGGAAATCATACTATAAAAATGGTATCGGAAAATTGTATGACAGCTATAATCGTTTTATCGCCCTCGAAGGTAACTATGTTGAATAATAAAATCGAGTTTTGTCAAAATTTTGTTTTTTTCTTACTTATCCCACGGACTTATTGAATGACCTGTTATTGTGGTCATTGTGATGAAGTATATTATTTACTGCCTCTATTCACCTTAAGCAGCAGTTTATCGACGTTCTACTCTGTGTTGTTATTGGCATCAGATGCGGATATTCCCAAGATAACTATTCTGTTGCTGATGCTCTCGTGTCTACTGGTATATCAATCATATTCAATGGACTTTACACGGGCTTGTAGTTTAGCATGTTTTGGACTTCAAAGCGAAGGGTTTTGTTGCCTTCTGATTCGGCTTTCCATTGAGCAATTATTTCGTCATATTTATCGGCCATGTATTGTACTGAACATTTGAGCACTGCGACTTCTTTTCTTTTTTTATCTCCTAGAGTAGTGTAAATGTTTTAATGGATTCAGTTGCATTGAGTTTTTGTCTCTTTGGAACAACTTTGAGGTTATTGTTGTTCTTTTTGATGATTTTTGGGTATTTGTAAATCATTTTGAATGACTTTTTTAATCATTGTTAATTGAGAAAAGGTATACAATTATTTGGAATTTATTTGAATATGTTTTATACTGATACATGTTTTTGTTAATATAGCAGAAAAGTTTTTACATCATATCTGTCTTGCTGTCACTGCCATTTCTCTAATTCTACTTCTATCACACACTTTTTCAGACCACATACTACCTGGGGTGCCGATCGAAAAATTATTCTCGAGTGTAGACCTACTTGAAATGTTTCTCTTTTGTATTGCTTTTTAATCTTTTGATGTGACTTCTATGTGATTCCAATTGACTTTTAATGTAAAGGTACGTTGACTCTAACAAGTTGCCTTGAAAATGTCAAAATTAAAACAAAAATTTATAAATATTTTTTTTAAGACTATGTGTCGATTATGCGATTATTTTGAACTGAAGGAAAATCTTCTACATTATTATTATCAGCATCGTGTTCTTCTTCCTTTCTACTTCTGGTAGGAACCTATAAATTTAAACAATATTTATTAAGTAAAATATACTTATCACAATGGTTCTTATTATACCTGTTGCAAAAAAAAAACAAATTGCATAAAGGATTTTTGTTTCTGCAGTTAGTGGTCTTGTAATCGATCTTTAATAAATGCCCTGAAAATATTCAATAAAAAATTTGGCAAATCGCCTTATCTAGGCGATAATGACGCTTCAACTCTCGGTAAGTTCTTCGCACTTCTCTCATTTTTTTATTATAAAACATAGCAAAACAAGTTAAAAGATGTAAATAATAATTTATATGTAGTATTTAACCGAAGGCCGAGTGGGTTAACGCGTTGGCCTGGCTTATGGGAGGTCCCGGCCGGCAGGTTCCTCTTGCTATTAATAACATAGCCTATTTCTGAAATAGGTTATTGATTTGGAATAACGGAACATTAACGCCATCAATTAACATATACACACGCACCCTGTATAGAACAATAAGTGTATGTTGGCGTTGATGATTCACGGTTCCGAATATAATTTCCAAAAAATATGTGCATTTACCCTGTAAAGATGTTAGATCGCGTCTGTGCAAATTCAGACTCCTAACCATCAGGGATGTGTTGTGAGTGTTAGAGCACAGTTAGCTCCAATAGGATTAGCACTTGCTTATTAAAATACCAAAGAAGGTATCAGAAATATGGGAGCAAGTCAGATGTTCGTACATCTAATTTATTACGCAACTGAGCCGAACCCAGCTGACTCAAATTGATGTAAAAATTATTTTATTAGAAAGCGGAATTTTTTAGATAGATTGATTGATTAAAATGAAAATGCCAAAAAGTATATTTCTGTGTATTTTTTTTGGTAATGGCGGTATTAGCGGAATTGGTTACTGCCTCTCACAATAGATTTTCATCATACAAAATTATAGTTGATTCCTAAAGATGTGTAAAATATGCTCGTAAAATTTTTTTGCTTCAAAAAAATAAAAAAACGTGTTCTAAAAAAATCAAAATTGTGCTCCAATAAATTCAAAAATGAAAAATGAAAAATTTTGGCTTACTTTTGAAATGTTAATGTTAATATATAATGTGTAACGGTAAAAATTCGGCAAACTTCATGTATTTAAAAAAATAAAATAATAATAATAAAATAAACATGCGCATTATCAATTAACGGCCTCTTTATTAGTTTAAAAGGTCCAAATTTTATGTTTTTTTCATTATTGGAATTATTGGAAGGTTGCAGGGGCCGACTTGTTGGATTAAAAGAAAAGGTTAGAGTATACTTTGGATGCTAACAGTATTCAATCGAAATTTATTATTATGAAAATACTGGGAATAAAAAATACTATTTGAGGAACTATTTCATTTTGTACATTTTTGGTTATGAGGTTCTTTGATGTGCCATGTAAATTTATTTATATTTTTTAATCTTGTTCTGTTCTGAGCATTATTCAGTGGAGTGAGACATTATCAAGTATGCCACATCTTTGTATATACATTTGCTGTTATTCTGATTATAAATTCGAAGCATTGTATTGGCTATACATACTATATATATGTACATACATACATAAAAATAAAGCAATTATCTGTTGAATTATACAACAGTGCGAGAATTTCATCCCAGTCTTTATATCTCTTGCTTGCGTAGCACCATCTGCCACTTTCTACCTTTCAACGCGTTTGCGCTAGCTTCTTAAATAGCTAAGTTTTGACATTCCGCGTGTGACAGCCAAAAAAGGCACAATCACTTACGAATATTTGCTATGATCAAATTGTGTTATTCACTCGAATGAACTGTAACTGGAGACGAGACGACAAAAAGCTATATGTGGAATAAACTCTGTTCTTTAAGTAAACAAAATAATTTACATTTTTTTTTTGCGAAAATCCCATATAAATTTTTTTTACTCTTTTAAAATGTGTCATTTTTCTCTTAAACCAATTTCAATTAGATTTATTAAATATCTTGCTCTCAGATTTCTACTTTTTCACAAATGATATCGACAAAGTTTGAACTTGATCTACATTATATTTTTATAATAATAAAATATAAATATAAATTTAAATAAACTATTTATTGTTGTACGAAATATTTATATCTTGTAAGCATTATTTCTCATTAAAAAAATAATAGCACATTGTTTAAATGTTATATGGTATCGTTTCATTTCTATTAAAAGGTACTTTTAGTGTTCTTTTCCGGTACTTATAATGATAATGTTGTACTACTACAAAATATTAACTTGCTTCAATTCCATCAGTTACTAAATAAAAAATATCAAAATTTTTTAAAATTTTACATTATTTTTAGCGATATTCTCTCTATAATTTTTCCTGATTACAAAAAGTGCATATATTTATCTGCTGAATAATTTATATCCAGAAATATCGCATAAACAAAGAATTTTAATTTTTAATTTATATTTATATTAAAATAACAATCAGCATTGTTTAAATTTAAAAATTCTCTCACCCTATATAAAATATTCTTTATGCCTGTCGTAACAACAACACAAATACACGATAAATAATAATGCACACATAGACAGGCACAGTTTTCGAATTTTGCCGGCTATTTTATCTCCCGCCACATTTCTACGCTAGCACTGAGCAAGCTTGTCTCGCTATATTGCAATATATCAACAATACTATAAAGTATAATATTCAATATAACACATATTATTATAGTGTTCAGTGGATGTGCGGAATTGTGGATGGATGCGTGGAGTATCGCTGAGCTACTATTATGTATTATAAAACATACATTAAATTCGTTTGTGTTTGTGGCGCGGCGCACGCTGGAGCGGCCCTTGCGGCGTTGGAGGTGGTGCGATGGTGGCATTATTGTTGTTGTTGTTTTGTACCCATTCATTCCCATCCTTGCATTCATTCGAATGGAAGAAAACAAAATTGTTCTTTGAAATATTTGCCGGTTTGTTCTCGATTTTTTTTTCTATGCTGCTGCTGTTGTTGTGTTGTTACAGCCATACGCTCGCTTTTTGTTGGCCAAGAAGTGTTTGTGTTCCCGGTTATGCGTTTTTGTTGTTGTGTTTAAATTTTATTACTTTTGTTTTTGGCAATCTGCGTGCGCTTCTGGGATATTCTGATGGCATGTTCAGTCGATCGACCATGGTTTTGTTGTTGTATGTATATGCGCTTCTATGTTATATAACAAGAACGCGCGCACAATATGCGCAGGTTTCCCTTTTCTGGACAGCAGAGGTTGTTTGACGAATGTGCGTCTTGAAATTTCATTAAAAATGCCTCTTTGCTGGCTGACAAGTTTTTTTTTGTCTCTGTATTCCAATTCAGGCGCTAGGAATTCACGGACTGATATCAATGTAGTCGTTGTTGCACTTAATATTCGCACACTCGTCGATATATACTGATTATTTTTTTTAAATCGCATACTGATTACATAATATACCTGAAAATACACACACACACATGGTAATAATAATTATAAGGTTCATATTCGTGTAACCGGTTTCGTGATAATGCAACATTTTTTTGTTTATGTTTATTTATAGTATGTATAAGTAAGTATATATATTTCTCTGCGACAAGTTGTTGAATTACCTTTCGTGTGTATATATACGGTTACATAAGATTGTGTTACATATACTTTTGGCGGTCTTTAGTTTAGATTTAATTAAATGTTATATTTTAGTTTTTTAATGATGGCATCAAGTTAATTTATATGAGATTTTGAAGGGTTTCAGCAAAATCAAACATAGGAAATGGAGATGTTTGTTTTATGATATTCAAATTTTCAAGCAGGAATATATGGGTCTTAACTGTTTTTACAATATCACATTATCAATATCCTCATTCATCTCGCTCGAAATACAGCAAGGCAGACTTTGGCCATCCTTTCGATGAGTTTATGATATGATTTTTTGGTTGCATTTTCCTCACTTCTCTTTCCAACTCATCCCACAGCAATTCGATAGGGTTACAATCAGGTGACTTAGGAGGCCATTCAATATATTTTTAAAAATGCAAACTTCGATTCATCTGTAATCAACACTTTTGACCATTGTTGACCCGTCCAGTCTTTATGTTTTTTTGCCCAATTCAATTTTTTTTTGTTTTGTTTGCGTAGTAATGGTTTTTTGGCAGCGATGCATCCTTTTTAACCGTAATTCCACAGAAGTCGCTGTATCGTTTAAACAACTTGCTGGCCTGCTAGAACGATGACGAGTCTGATTACATCCTATTTCGCGCTTTCTTTGTAACGCTCCAATGATTGGATTTTCAAGTGAACCCAAACTTTTGACCAGCAGTGTACATTGAATCAAAATTTGTTTAAAAAAAAAAATGTTGTTGGTGGTTAACTATGTTTAATGAATTGCTGCTATATGGCGCTATTCTTAAAAATTATTGGACGGTGTATGTAAAAGTAAACTAGCTTTATGTTTTTTAAAGGTTTTAGTTTGAAAATGGGTCGTCAATATTAGGAATTTTGTTCTCATTATATTAATATTTTCAAATATATTTTTTTTAGAATGTACATATTTTACGTAAAAAAAAAGTTGTACCCAAAAATGAAGAAAATAAGCTCCTGAGTACGAATCAGTCATCAGTTCGCGATTTTGTTAGTTTATCTCCGTTTTGATCGATGGATTTTCGTTTTTCTTTTGACAAAATGGCGCCCGGTTAAAGTTGAGAGTTTGATTTTCGTGTGCACTTATTTTGTTGATAAAGATCATAATGTTCAATATAAAAATTCAATCTGCAAATAGTTCTTCCACAAATTATAAAAACCTCATAAAACTAAATTCATATGAATTTAAATAAATATAAAATTATATTAACAAGAAATTTTCACAGCAATTGAAATTTACAACAATCGAAACCGATAAGAAATGAATATTCCGAATTTTCCGGCTCAAATGCGCGAACGTTCATTTTAATTTTTTTATAACATAACATCGCATTATGACCAAGCCTTATGATACGCGCAAAAATATTGAAAAGGAATGAAACTCATACCCAAATATGACAAAAAGGATTTAAAATGTATGAAATTCATATCCAATAGGAATAATATCATTTGACAAATGTGACAAAAACCATACCTAAAATTGCATTGCTGATTCCTTCCCCAAATTCCACCTTGAGCCTCGAACCTGCGACTGTTGGATCCAAAAGCGAAGAGCGAACCTTTGAGACAAATCTGTAATATACTATTCAAACATTCATGCCCACAAATTATTTGTATTTGATAAAAAACAGAAATACGTGTTTTTTAGACAGACTATTGTAATATAAAAATATGAAATGCATCTCTGAAAAAAAAAATAATTCAAGGAGAAGAATTTTACTTACATTGAAATGATTTTCATCCTTTAAAATTAAATTAAAAAACATTTCCTATTAAAGTACTTAAAATCCTTCAGTAGTACTGGAATCAATACTTTAAAAAGGTTAAATTCATTCTTATTTTGTTCATCCGTTATAAAAAGTGAAAAATCATCCCTAATTTTTTGGCCATTTCTAAGGGTGTGTCAAAATCAGGAAACTTAGTTTTGCATCAATTTTGAGTTGAATTCGCTTTGTGTGAAGTTGCCGAGTTTTGCTGAAAGGTCCATATGGTATCCTTGTACTCTTTTTGTGCGTTACTTTTAGTTAGTTAGTTATTTAAGCTTATTTCTCGAGGATATTCCCAAAATCGATCAATCAAAAACATTTACAAATTGTTAATGGACTGCTGCTCTATGCTCTTTGTAATATCAGATAAAAACTGACTTTTAGTTTTTTTGTATGGTTTTTTATTTAACTTTATTTTTAAAATTCGTCGAATCGATCTGTCGTTTATTTTTAGTTTTTTAGCCATTTTTCTTGCCGAGCGGCAAGGATTTCTTTTAATTTGGAATCTGACAAGTTAAATCAGTCCCTTTTCGAGATTTTCTTGTCCGGTTTTCAAATGTCCCTTGTTCCTTATATCTCAATATAGTTTTAGATATCAACTGCTTGAAAACTGAAAAAGTCCATTCAGATCACGCAAAATCTTAGAATTTCGTCGTAAACCATTAAACCATTTATTCTCTGCCAATCAAACTCAAAATTAATTTTCGTAAATTTTTTGGAACTTTTAATTATCATAGTGCTATTTGCAACTAACAACGAAACGAGTCATGAGTATGTATAAAAAATATTTTTTGAAAACAAAGAACTCGTGGACGACCGAAATTGAACCGACTGGATATTGTCAGACACTTGTAGCTATTCGTGGTATACGTAAACAACGGAAATATTGGTATTTTTCGGAGTTTAGGTATCGCAGCGCGCCTCGACTTGTCAAAACATTTTAGGAGGTGATTCTCGATGCTATAAAACTTTGAAAACTGAAAAAAATCGCTTTTCCGAAAATTATATGATCCCTACAAAAATATTTAAAATATGTTAAATAATAAACCTTAAATGTAAAACCAATCGAAGAGAAAGACATTTTTTTTACTCAATTCTCCTTCTCTTTTTCAGTACTGCAATGGCGGTGACTTGGCAGACTACTTAAATGCAAAAGGCACCCTGAGCGAGGACACAATTCGACTGTTTCTGTGTCAACTAGGTAATTATCCACAATTTTATTAAAAAGATTATCTATAAAATATTTTCTACAAATTCAGCCGGTGCCATGAAAGCTCTATTTGCAAAGGGCATTGTCCACAGAGATCTGAAACCTCAGAATATTCTGCTGCAGCACAACAATGGCAAACATCTACCAGCTCCGTCAAAGATTACCCTGAAGATTGCCGATTTTGGCTTTGCCAGGTTTCTGCAGGACGGTAACATGGCAGCCACATTGTGCGGTTCTCCAATGTATATGGTGAGTTCTTCTTTCCCTATCCCGATTCTGTTTGTACGTTCTATTATTAATAATAATAATATTTTTTGTATAATTCAGGCACCCGAGGTGATAATGTCATTGCAGTACGATGCCAAAGCGGATCTATGGTCATTGGGCACAATCGTATTCCAGTGTTTGACCGGAAAGGCACCATTCCAGGCACATACTCCACAAGAGCTGAAAATGTTTTACGAAAAGAACGCAAATCTGGCTCCAAAGTAATATTCTCGTTACTTAAATTTCTAGAAATAGTTTTAATTATCACCTTTTTGTAGAATTCCAGCAGGCACCTCGCCAGAACTCTGTGACCTGCTGATGGGTCTACTGCGCCGGAACGCCAAAGATCGAATGTCCTTTGACAATTTCTTTTGCCATCCATTCCTGCAGAGGCCACAGACACCAGTCTCGCCAGGTATTTTTTGTGTGTGACGTTTTATTATGAATTTCTAAATTAGCTGATTCCCTTCTAGAACATCCACCAGTTCTGGCACCTACGCTCTGCACACCACCAAAGCCATCTAGTCCCATACACAGCATTCAGACTGATACATTAGGTAAGCATCTCATTTAATTTACGCGCTGTGACAAAGAAACTCGCAAAAACAGTGCCATAGCTCCACTAAAAAACCTAACTCGATGCATTGGCGCAGCTAAATCGTCAAAAACTAATTATAGCCTGAGATCGTGAATTATATTCACATATATTATGTTTGCCAACGTCGACAACGACCACGCTCGCGTGTGTTTCAGTTCTTTGAGATAGTCTCTTGTGTTTCAGTTGCGTTTAGCGATTAATAACCGCTGGGCGAGCTGATAAACGGTTGTTGACATTTTTTATTTTTCTAATCATTTGTGTTTCGCGTGTGTTATTCTAGTCGAAGCAGACGCTGTGAATCTTGGTTTGAGTCTACACAGTTCGTCGAGTAGTCCAGAGAACTCGGATGATTTCGTGTTGGTTCCAAATAACCTGCCCACGGACCAGGGAGTGGTGAACTATGAAAGAAAGTAAGAATTGTTTTTTTTTGTTGTGTTTGGAGAGGATAAATTATATAATTTCATTATTTTACAGTAAATACACACGAACAGTACCACTGTCAAACGCCCAGGCAAGTCCACCACGACCGAGCACCCTGCCGATCTCAGAGCCTAAGCCCGTACCTAGCGGTCCTAGAAAATTGGTCAGAGCCCAGTCACCGACAAAGCTCACTTCCAATGTCATTCCTCGCTCGCAACCGATAACCATGAAGCGTTCCGAGCAACGCAACAGCAACAACAGTGACATCAGCTCAATGTCTCCGCCGGCCGTACAATTTGCCATCGGCACACCGCCGGGTGGTGGTCGACGTCGTTCCACGTCCGGTGGATCATTGTCCGAAACTCCACCGCCACCGTGCACATGGCAAGTTAGTCCTGCCACCCATCAATCACCATTACGTCGGTCTGGCACAAGTTCACCCATTTTGCCGACTGGTCTCATAATGCTTCCGGCTCTAGGCAGTCCTACTATGATCATAGAGAACAACAATCCGCATGTACTTGGCCATCGTGCATTTACTTTGCCCGAAATGGGTGCAACCGGTGGTTTTCCACGTCTCTTACATGGAACCGTAACCAGTGACGAGCACCCGATGCTCTTCCATGCACCCGAACTGCCAGCAGAGACATTGCTCGAACGTGAACACAACGAGACCCTGGCCAAGCTTAATTTCGTCCTAGCCCTAACCGATTGCATTTTAGAGGTGGCTGACTCCAGGTGTGCCCCTCTGTCGGCGCTTATGTCCGCCGAGGCAGCTCCAATGGCACCGCATGCGCCCGAGAACTGCAAACGGGCCGAACGACTTGTTTTGTTGGTTCGGTAAGATACACATCCTAATAATTGATTCAATTGATAATGTTAATAATATATGGTATATTGGTTATTTTTTAGAGCTTTGCAATTGTTGTCATCAGGCCTGAATCTGGCTTCACAGCAGCTACAGCAAGGACATTTAAAACCCTCGAATACTGTTAAAAATGGTAAGACTTTCTGAGGAAATATTTTACGTATATTCAAATTTGATTTTTGAATCATTTTTAGTTCTCTCTGTGATGAATACCAAATACCGATCAACGCTAGGCGAGTCCAAGAAGCTGAACGGATCCGGACTACTGCAGCGTGCAAGCGCCTGTAACATAACGGCCGATCGTATTCTATACGATCATGCCATTCAAATGGTATATTAATTTACTTTGTTTCACTATTTTTTGATCATCTATATGCTCATGTTGTACAGTGTCAATCGGCTGCTCTCGACGAATTGTTTGGCAATCCAGAGGACTGCTTTAATCGATATCAAACGGCGCAGATTCTACTGCATTCATTAGCCCAAAAGTGCAACTATCCCGAGGATCGTGTTATTCTGTCAAACTGTAAGTGCATTGCCGAATTTTCAAATAACTCTTTGTCTAAAAATTTAACATATTTTTCCCCACAGACAAAGAGAACGTTGAGAAACGTCTGTACATTCTACAACAGCAGGGCTACATCTACGCCACAGATGAACTGTCGACGTCATAGACTCTAACGTTGTGACGCAGAACACACATCATCATTCACATTGATAACAAACTCTGACACATCGTGTCCTAATCTGCAATTTAGCAGCAGCTGCTATACAATTTTATACGTTGATAAAGTTTTTTTTATATACACAGAATCACACACACTAGGATATAGTTGTGCCCACAAAAAGGCTTTAAGGACTTTTTTTTGTTCAGATTGTTAGGTAGAATATTAAGTTTAAAATTAATACACACGCATATATTATGTAGAATATATATATTTCCTATTATTAATATGTATATGCATGCATTAGGATTTTTTGTCTTTTCACTTTTTAAACATTTTGATTTTATGTTTTGCGCCAACACACTTGGAAAACTGCAATATTTAAAAGGGCTCGACTGATTGCAATGAGCATGTTGCAAAGCGTAATTTTTCGAATTATTTAGTATTCAAAGTTGGAATATTTCCCAGGCAGCAATTTGAAACTAAAGTTTTGTATATACTTGTCTGTTGTGTGTTTTGTACACCTGATATAAACTAGCGTAACAAAAATCGATGTTTATGACACTAATATGTGTCAAGAACGTATTCGAATACACTTTATAACACGATGTTCTATTACCTAGATATCTCAAAATATCGTGGGCATAATTAAAATTTTGAAATTTTATAAACAAATTTGGGAACGTTGTAAGCTAGTGTTGACACCTTATTGAAACCTCAAATTGCTGCTTGTGTTTTGGCCTATATACATGATTTGATTTCAACACCATTTTGCAACGCAGATTTAGATCTAATAAATCGTATAACATATAGACATACCGATAAAAAAGACACACATACATCACACAAAGACAACAACAACATGAACACAAGGAATACCAATCATTAAACTTATAACAAATCCTTCCTAATTTGATATACAAGAATATAGATATTCTAATGATAATCTCTAAACAAAAATGTACTAAACTTATAAGGCAAGACAATTTTATAGAAACGTATAAACGATATTCAAATTTAAAAACATAACATACACTATACACATACGACGAGATAGAAAGGTAAAGCATTTCCTTTGTATCGAAATTCGAATTGTGTCTATTATTTGATTATCTTAATTTTGTGCACACATTTTTGCATATGTAAATAGGTATTGTTCATTTTTTTATTGTATGGTCGCTTTTTATCTCTGTTCTTCTTGCACTTTCCCAATTGATTCTTCTTTTAGCACTGGTTCTCTCTCGAATGACAACAGAACAAAACATAAAATATGTATATATAAGAAAATTACGTACATTTGAAAGGAAATGAATGTCTCGCTTTGAAATAGGTGAATTTTGTTTTTTTTTTTTATGTACATACCAAACAACAAAAGAACACAAACGAGATCAAATAATAAAAAAAATAAAAATACGATCGATATATAATTTTCATAATTTCCGACACGAACAAAACACAATTCGCACGTGTTTTATCTAAACATTCAAATAAAAAAAACATACAAAAATAACTAATATTTAAGTGTATACAAAATATAATATATATGAATATATATATACTTATATATTAATATGTAAGCGTATAAAAATGAAATAAAAACAAAACTATATATTAAAAATATATAATTTTTTACTATTTACTGACCAAGTGAAAACATTACAAGATACTCTATATTTTGTTCAAGAGTACGCTAGAACTATCGTCAACAGCAAATCATTTCATAGCACTCAAGAATATCATGAAGAGATTCTGGCAGCAAAAACGACGCGAGCACCATAAGTTTCAATTTACACTGGTAAATGGCAAATAAAATTAAACACTGGTGACAAATGCGCGACTGCAACAGTAGATTAAGACGATTTGTTTTTGTAATTTTTTCGCTAATTTATGATTTGTGTCAAACGAAAGCGTTGTGACGCGTTACTCAAGAAGTACGCTGTCATCGAAGATTTGCCAGACGAACGCTTCTGAGAGCTTTATCGTCTTTCAAAGCCACCAGTGTCTGGACTATTTCGTTTAGGTCCACACTTTGAAGCAAGAGAGAGATCATCAGGTATTGTTTATTTAATTGTAGAAAATATTAGGTAGGCATATTTTAATTATATTTATACTTTTCCAAAAAAGCCGCCCCAAAAATGCGATTAAATAAAAAAAAAATGAGCAAAGTGGATTTCCTGGTATAATTGCTGCTGTAGATGGTACTCATGTAGCTATACTATGTACTATACTATACTATATAGTCTTGGGTAGCGATTTAGACAGATAATTTCTAATTATTTTCAATGTTTTGCTTACGAAACGATGTATGTAGCCATAAAGAAAAGGTTATCAACCAGATGCGGCGTTTTTGACTTCAAAATGTAATGTAAAATTTAGGCGTCAACAAAAGCAAAGTTTCAATTTTAGTCACATAAACAAAAAAGCTTTAGCTTTAACTTCTTCAAGGAGAGTTAACGAAGATCCGTCATCCTGAAATACAAACGTGTGTATGGAGATGGATATTATTTTGGGTTACGGAGGTTACTGTTAGAAGTTCTGGTGAGTATTGCATGCAGCAGATACATTGCCGGAGTTACAACGAAACCAGGGCACCTCCTATAAAGATGTGATGGTGTCAGTGAAAAAGTGTCCCCCGCGGGTCAAAGAAAGTGCTGCCTTAGGGAACGTCCCTAAGCAGTACGGCGAAAACGATGCGGAGTCCTCTGAGGAGGTGGCGAACAACCTCCTGATGATCAGGCCGGAAGGTGAAGGTGATGTGACGGTCTCCGTCCACCTCCGTCGGCGAGATTCGTCTTGTGACGAACAAGTTACAGTCGCACTTGACTACTAAGTGCAAGTTGAAGGCAGATGATCTCGCAAAGGCCCTAAAGATCGCCGGAAAATACTAGGATATAGGTACGGACGATGCTTTGGGTCCACAGACGATTGGCACCCCTGAAATCCCCTGATGTGAGTACCAAGTGCAAGTTGAAGGCAGATGATCTCGCAAAGGCCCTAAAGATCGCCGGATAATACTAGGATAACCTGGTACGGACGATGCTTTGGGTCCATAGACGAATGGCACCTATAGAACCCCTGATGTCGCGTGATGCGTTTGGATATAAACACAATAGATAGACACACAAAAAAACCTTGGTAAACACTCAAGAGTGTCTGTGAGGACTGGGTACATGTGTTGTGTAAATATGAGATATATAATGACTTCCGAAGGCTTGGTGACTGCGGTATAGTACAAACCCAGGGAGGTTGGGATGCTTAGGACATTGGGGTGCAATTTAGAGTATGAATGAGTTTGCAAGAAGAGTGTTTGCTGGGCGATAATCATTGCTTGCTGTTGATTAGTCTAGTCCCCCGATGTGCAGGGTAGGCGATGTCCGGTCAAAATCAAAAAAAGTTTTAGAGACCGTCAGGAAAATACGGTTCATTTTTTCAACGTAGATGTTAATCAAAATAAATATATTTAAAACATTACGTTTTACAGACACATAATTCTGCGCAATTCCCTGGTGCCTTGGTTCTCTGGGTCGTTTCCAACCAAACATTCATTTGCTCGCGTATAGAAGCCACTTGCTTCTGAAGTTGATGCAATTTCTGGTTCTATATAAAAACAAAACAAATTAATATAATAACTATTTGTTTGGTAAACTTACAATATCAGTTTTTTCCTGTTTAAGAAATGGTGCTGCTGCTGGTGTGGATTTAATTCGGTCACTAAGAGATGGAGTTACTGGTCGTTGATCGCAACAGCATCTACATGGAGCCAAGTGCAAATAGTTCTCATTGTCCAACTGCAGTATTTCATTGTTGATGCTCACGCAAAGCATACAAGGTTTATGTGATTCAGATACATTTTTTAATGTATTATCAACTGGATTAGATTGAAATGGACAATTGGAACATTTACAGGCATTACACGGGCACGTTGCCTTTCTAGACGATGTTAAAAATGGACAATCTTGTCTTTGACAGTCGTATGGACAACTGGTTTTTTCAATGTTTGCGTCAATCGGAGGTTGATTCAAGTTATTTGTATGGTCCAAGCTTGATTTGATAAGTGCATCATTTGAGCTATCGGTTTTCAGTAATTTTTCGTTTGAACATTCTTTTACCGTATGGAATGATCCACCATCATCAATTCCTTTCGATGAAACTTCACTCAGTTTTAGACTATTTCCTCCTATAAAATCATTTTGATCTTCAATGTTTTTGGATGAACTTTGACATTCCTTTATTGTGTGCAATGATCCCATTGACTGTCTGGATGATCTCGATCGTTCTTTAGACATTTTCTCATTGACTGATTGATTGTATTGTATGGAAGGAGTAGCACTCTGAGAATGCATATGATTGACTGTTGCAGCTTCACTCTTCGGATGCACAGAAGTTAATGACGGAGAAGATTTCAGGATTGAGTTGAGGTTTTCCAGACTATGACTAGAAGTATCACTTTTATTTATAGACTCTTTTGTGATTTGATGGATTGAATCAAAGTCAATAAGTTTAGTCTTCAATTGACCAAGGCTTGCGAAAGACAGATCTTCTGATTTTTCAACTTGCACGGAATTTATTGTGTCCGTAGGTTGCCTTACAAGCGAATGCATTGATGCGCCAAGAAATGCATACTCATCGTCAAAGTCCATTCTATACTTGTCAGACTGTGGGGCACTGACAAAAGAATGTGATTCTGCCAAAAAGTTGTATTCATCATCGAATCCTCTTAGTTTTAGGCGACTGTTGCTGCTACATATAGAGAAAACGTTTACGGTCGACGTATCTGGTGTATACAATTGATAATTTAACAACTGTTCTGCCATTGTGGAAGTTTGATTTATTTCATTCTCATCAATATCTTGTTCACTACTTTTTGCTAGATCCAAAGATGGCATCGTAAGTTCACACTTTAGATTCTCATCGCAAACACATACCGTAAGGCAGAGTGTACATTCACCACATTGAATCTCGTAATTCAAGTTATTCGTATCTGGGTTTGGAATTAGAATAGTTGGTTCTGCTGTTGACGAAACCTCACGCTTGACCTGAAGCCTTGAAGAGGTTTTACCACTAAGTTCATCGTCCATTTTTGCAAGCCAGATGTTCCATTAAATTATATACACACTTGAGATTTTGAATAAAATTAAATTAACAACAGATTTTTGGAGTTTTGCGTTAAACTGGCGTGTTACCAAATGTGCATTTTTTTGTCAAAAGTTTGACAACTGTGTACTTGGGTTTAACAATAAAAATTATTTAAATTTGTAATATTTTTAGATTGTGCTAAATTGCATATACACATATGCCGACATTAGAAAAAAATACAACTTCTGCTTCTAACCAGGTACGAGAAACCGTTAATTTAAAGAAAACACGTTTATTTTGAAGAATATGGTAGTCGATTTATTGTTCAGTATGTGCCCTCGCTAGCTATACATATCTCTCAGGCAATTTATGGACTCCTCGCCAAAAGAATGGTTCATCTTTTGAGCCAAACCAATCCTTGAGCCATTTTCTAACATTTTCGTAAGAATCGAAGCTCTGCTCGGCCAATGCGTGTCCCAACGATGCAAACAAGTGGTAATCAGATGGAGCCAAGTCTGGTAAGTTAGCATGGGCAAGCGGTTCCCAATTATACGACGCAACCACTTCCCGAGTGTACAATGTTCGGTGTGATAGTTGGCATCCAGGAAAATCACTCTGTGCTGCCTAGATTGATATTCCAGGGAATTTTCGGCGCAAAGCACGGTTTAAATCGGCCAATTGTTGTTGGTAGCGTGGACCAGTATCTGTTTCACCAGTTTTTTTTTCACGATGCAAAAACATTTTTTTTGGTGTCTGGCGAGCATTCATTTCATATGTTGGTTTTTTCCATGGCTTTTAAACTTTTCCGACGGACCGACGGTCAATTGTTCTGGAAGCTGCTGTTGCGACTGACCATCATATTCATCGAGCAATGCTAGCAATTCGTCGTCTTCAAACTGTAATCTTCCGCGTTCTTCGTTCCTATCATCAAAATGACAACTTTTAAATTTATTGAACCAATTTCTTGTAAGAACCTATACAACAAACAAACACAATACAGTGATACAATGATAAGTACATTTTGCATATATGTGATTAATCTTTGATTAAATCTTTAATAAATTGCCGCAGAATATTTAAAAAAATTCGTAAAATGTTATAACGACGCTTGAACTTTTAACTTTTCATCTGTGATATCGGATCGTTTGCGTCTCGGTAAGTTCGTCGTACTTCTCGTATCTTTTTGCATGGTGTTCTACATATTATAACAAAGCAAACAAATAAAAACATTATTTCACTCGTTATTTCGCAATTGTTGGTACATATTTCAATTTTATTTCAAAATTCCAAACCATTATTGGAGGTTCGATGCGACCGCAATCACACGCTACATATAAAAATAAAATTGCAATTTGCGGCCGCAAATGAAAATGGAATACCATTTACACGGTATAGTTCAAAATTGGCGACCGCAACTTGCGGCGTATTTGTCCAGATTTTTGCCAACGAGTTGCAAAATACTGTTTTAGCTACCGATTTAAAACCTGTAAATATTACAAATTTACACCTTTTAAACTAGTAAAAAAATTAAATGTATCTTTTTTTTTTAAATGTTTCCAGCAGATCTGCTGTAAAAACCATTACGTCCATTGTGGAAGCGAAATTGTTATGGTAGAATTTTGTTTTACTTCTCAGCCCAAAAGTCGAGTCGATGATGCATCATATGTCCCAGTGCTTTGCGCAAGCATAATAGCGGACAGATTAGACGATACTCTAGCTGTTGGTATTTCCTGGTTTTAGTATGGCAATAACCTTACAGTTTAACCACTACTCTGGACAGGTTTCGGTATAGTAGCATTCGTTAAAATATGATATCCTGTATGTTTTAATCTTGTGAAGATGCGCATCGTTTCAAACCACGAGTTGATTGGCACATCGGATGCAGTAGATGGTGCCAGTCTGGATCAGAATTACTGTAGTTTGTTTAGAAATACCTGCGCTCCTAACGGTAGGTCCTTGATATCTGCGTCCCACATGTTTCAAATTGTCATCGTTGTGGAGTCCTTTCTTATTTTCCATGTATATAAATGACTTAGTATCTGTACTGTTCCACACTACGCCCCATCTATTCGCTGTATAAGTCATCCAGCATTACTAGCTTAAATGTATGTATTGATGTATTGAGTTGGAACTTAATCAATATTTCAAAAAGCCATGGCAGCAAACTAATTGGTATCAGTGATTGTACTAGGCGATTTGCACTTGGCTATAGTTCAAACTAGCGATGACTTCCATATAGGAAACTGGCTTGTGCTGATAATTGCATAAATAAATGAGTTATGTACTCAAGTACTGATGGTAAGCAAAGTTTCAAAAAAGTAATTTCCATTTTGTCAATACCTAACAAATTAGATTTGATGCTATGTATACCAAGCTTAACATCAGAATCGGTAATTTTATTGACGCGGAAGGCATCACTAGAAACTAAGATTCGTATTTATCCCATTGTAATTTATTTTTTTTTAATCAACGGGAAAACCTCTACTGACTGTTTGTTATTTAAAAAAAAATGCTCATCACTAAGTGAGGATGGAGTCGTTCCAACTATGTTGGAAATCCACCTCTCAAATTGTGACTGCATACATCGTTTACATGTTTACAATATACTACTTTACAAAATACATATAGTGGTGTAAATAAATAAACAAAATGTGTAAACAAAAATTAGAAAATTAAACTATACAAGA
>JANSTU010039383.1:0-11104 GCA_027564075.1 Bolitophila hybrida | reverse complement strand
AATATTTAATGAACACATTTTCAAGTACAACTCTCACAAAAACTAAATTGCAATGACAAATTAAAGATTATACACATTTCTTTTGTTTATTTGTATTTTGGTAACGGAAAAATATTTGAAATATAGTTTTCCTTAAGCTTGATTCAAAAAGGTGTCGGACATAGAATACCTGTTCAAATAATCTGCTATTACGTGCTTCTTCTTTATATCCCCCTTAAATTGAGTTTTAAAAAAAAAGGTCAAACTTTGACCCCGTCTCCCCTTAAGGGGGATCGCGAACGCCACCTACTTTTTAGTTTTTATGGTCGGGGGAGGCCATTCTAAAAGGGAGATAGGGAAAGTAGGGCAAAATCGCTTGCCGGCTATACTGCATTTTCGCCCGAATTTATCAAAGAAACATCATTAGAAGCGAATAAACGAGTTAAGGATGAAACAGATGCCATCATTGAAATATTTAGGATAAAACATGAGCTTGTGTTTATGGTGCTCAAATGGATAATTTGATTGTTACCATGGAATGAACAAAAGTACTAATAATTGGAATGTCACCATTACAAGCAAGGATCAAATTCAAAAGTTTGAGAGACAACTAGGAATTAAATTTGGTGGTGAAACAAGAACCATGTAGTTTATGACTAGAATGTAAAATGAGAGAATATCTAAGAAAGGTTAATTTATAATAGAGATATATAGGGATGTGGGTGACTAGAAGCTTCTTAGTGTACAAACATGGATTTAGAGAGAGGCATTCTTTCAAAGTACAGCCAAGAAAAACATTTCTATACCCAGATGATCGTTTTTTCGCAATCTAAAAACAAATCTTGTGCACGAAATTAATACACGATCAAGCATTTTAAGCGCTACTGAAGGTAAAGCTCCCATTACTATATCTCCATAAGTGAGAATAGGTATAAGGAGAGAACGGACGACTTTAAGACGAGTATCTGATGACTTTGAGTCCAGAGACTACGAAGGCCAGCGAACATTTTAGAAGATGTATTGGGAACATGATTAGTCCATTAAAGCTTATTGTTCACAAACAAACCAAGATTTTTGACTACATTAAAATAGCTTAGAATTTCATTATTCAGGTGACGACAAGGTAGGTCGGTGGAAATCGTAGTACGGGGAGTTGTGAAAATCACAACTTGAGTGTTTTTTACAGTTTAGAACAAGATTGTTTGACAAAAAACACCATTCACAAAGTTTATCTAGGTCAGATTGAAATATTGGTAGATGGGCTTGAAATAATTCAAGTTCGCAAGGATAGTAGAGCTGTACATCATCAGCATAGAGGTTGTATTTAGTTCAGTTATGGAGAACAGTGGGTATCTCGTTAATGAAAAGCGGAAAAAGTAAAGGACCAAGGATTGAGTCTTGATATGTCAACACATTGAAAACGATCGCCGAAATAGCTAGATATTAGGCCAACAGAGGTAGAGGAGAAACTAAAGTATTGATTTAGTTTGCGACAGACGAGGGAATGCGAATGACTTTGCAAGTATGCGTTAATTTGGATCTAAATAATTTTCTCAAATACATTGGAGAGAACTGGAACTATACTTATTGGACGGGTCTTTTTGTGAATGGGAACAATTCTTGCTTACTTCCAAGATTTAGGAAGGGTCTAGAAGGGTCTAGAAGTTAAAAAGAAATTTATGATATGTAGAATTTTCTCATTGGATCCTGTAATCCCTTGTGGGACATATGGCCAGTGTGCGATGTCGCACACCGGATTAATTGACCTTTACGGGTTCACACGAGTGGCCAGGCCATGCGAATGTGCTGTTTGTGCGGTGCTACTCCTATTGGAGCTACTGTGCTCTAACACTAACAACACTTCCACGATGGTTAGGAGTCTTAATTTGCCCTGACGCGACTCTAACAACTTTGCAGGGCAATCTATCTTACTATTTATATTTGGAATCGTAAATCATCAACGTCATAATACACTTATTGATCTATACAGGGTGTGTATATATTAATTGATGGCATTAATGTTCCGTTATTCCAAATCAATAACCTATTTCACAAATAGTCTATTAATAGCAAGAGGAACCTACTGATTTAAAGTGCTACATTCGAAAAACACTTCGGTCTACCGGCCGGGATCGAACAGGCGACCTCCCATAAGCCATCCAATGCGTTAACCCACTCGGCTATGGCTATGGTTATTGAAGGCTAATATTTTTGGAGAAGACACGTAGATGGCAGCAAGTTTAAGGGACCATAGAGTTTAAAAAAAAGTCGGTATTTGCTATAAAAGGTAATGTATGGTATGTATGTATGGTTGGTATCTGTTAAAACCCAACTTTGATCGAAATGGTCTATCAAAACTACCGAAAATTATTATCGAGTCATTTTAATGATGAGCATCAGAAATATTTGAGTCTCATGGCAAGCAATATTTTCTCCCACTTCAGAATAGTCCAAGGAATACATGTGGACATGTGGAACCATTTGGTGAATCCTTAATACAAATTATTATGCTTTGTATCTGCAAAAGAATTTGAACCGAGAAATTGTTTTTTTAATTACACGAAAAACAAATCTCGAAATTATACGTAAAACACATGAAAAAAGAAAGTATACTAATTATTAAATTCGAGCTATTTTCGAATTAATTCTAGAACCGCATATAATTCAAACAACATATAAAACGGAATTTTTGCGTTGGAAAAAATGTCTGTGTCGGCGTTAAGCGGGATTTTATTAAAAATACATTCATTTCATGGACCTTTGAAATTGAGGTGGACAAATTATATTCATAATACGATGTATAATAAGTAGCATGCCAATTACACTTTAGGGCAGAATATTTGTTTTATCTATCTATACACAATATTATTCTCGTATCGTATAATTTCAATCGTCAACAAGACTGTGAGAAACTGCGTCGCTCGTGCCGCACGTACTTATTCGGATGATATTCTCTTCAGCTTCGAGTGCGAGTCTGTGGTGATAGCACAGAATGTTATACGGCAGAAATTTCACCCAACTATTATTTTTCTGATTTATTAGGGTTTTTAATCGGATTCTCGATTTCTTAACGAGTCACTTTAGTCAGCGGTTTTCGTATTTTCGTTTTTCGATCTAGTTAAAATCTAGATGAAATAGTGTTAGAACTAAAATATTTAGTAGAACCCAAGGTTTATGGTTCTTCAGGTTGGTATCTATATAAAAACTCAAAAGTTATCATTTCTGTCGGAAGGTTTGAAGAGATGAAGATACTAATAAACAATCAATAAAGCTTTCAACTTAATATTAAAAAAAAACATACAAAAATTCGTTCTATATAAAATACTCATCACAACACAAGACCTAAAACCTTACTCAAATTATTCAAATATACAGATTGTATTGTTGCATCAAGATAAAGCTTCTAATCTTTATAATATGTATTGTTGAAAATAAACAAAATAAAAATGTGTGTTCAGAGTTTTATTGACAGCTAACGCATAAGAGTGCTGCAATAAAGAGATTGAATTTGGAAATAGAAAAACCGTTTGTTTGGTACAGCTACAATCATTTTATTTATGTAAGATAAGACATTTTTATATGTTGAATGCAATTACATAATAAATGTACTTTGGAATATAAAATTCTAGATTTAAAGTTTATTTGGTATAGAGATGATCCAAAAAGTGTTCTTCTATATATAATATTTTAATGATTTTGAAAGAACGATAAAGCTACTAACAAATAAATTTGAAATATATTATCTATATATAAATATAATTAAAGTCCCTTTCGTTTGTTGACATCAGCACTTTTCACTCGTTTTCTTAAATGCTTCGGGATGATACGCATAAATTCCGTGTCAATTTGAACGGGCATTGACTTTTGTCTAGGTCCAATGCTACGATTTGACACCGAAAATTTCTCTAAACTTAAAGATGATCTAACTGTATATATAATCCAAAAAACATAATATTAGTAAACGCCTCAATCTTAAATTAGATATAAAACAAACGCACTCACCACTCTGCGACCTTCCTCTCGCATCGATGACATCAACCTTGATTCCGGAAATCTCTGTCTCTGTCGTCATCGTCATGATTTCTTTCTTGTTGATTGCACCGACGACTGCCAATTTACTGCCGTCCTGATGTAGACCAGCCGCAGCGTCCGCCTCTTCCGGCGTTGAATTTCGCTGAACCGCATCACCTCTATGCAGTGTCAACCTACGTTGGGCCGTGTCCAACTCATCAAAGTTTGCACTCGACAATTGATTGAATGTCTCTGGCACAGATGCGTCATTTGCTTCTATTTTGTCTACAGCATTGACGTCACGTTCGGGCTGCTGTTCTGTGCTCACAACAATGTTTGCGATTTGTGAATCTCGTTTTTTCGCTGACAGTTTCTGCGATTCATCTTCATCTAGGTTATATTCTGTCTTGCGCTGTTCTAATTTTACATTAGTTATGCCGATTTTATCGTTAGAGTCGTTAGATTTGTTAGCATCAGAGCCAGCTACTATCGCTAGTTTCTGCTTGGCCATGCGATATTTGCGGTATGATCGTTGAATTTTCAGCGCTGCTTCATCCCAGCTGATCTGCTCCTGAAGCTCAATCAAATCTTCTAAAGACTTATCAATTGCTGCATTACCGAATGAACAGCGTTTCTCTGCCGAAGCTGAGGTACCAGCACTGGATCGTCTTAGGCGTCTTCGCGTCAGAAATCCCCTTGCACCAGCCTGAATTTTTGTGGCTGCCGAAATGATCGTTGAGTCCGAATCGGTTGAAGTGAGATAATCCAAAGCTGTGCTGATATTAAAATCGTCTCTGACTAGTCGACTTATAGCAGACGGTTCAATATAATCTGAGTCAGCTTCGGACACAGTGGACACAAACATATCACGCTGCAAACGAACATTATTCGATGTAATCGGTGAATCTGACTCTTCCATGTCACCACTGTCACCCTGATCACTAAACATCTTGGTTGGACTCTGACGAACAAAATTATGCATATGATGAAGTAGTGCTTCGTTTTTCTGTTGGGCCAACAACATTGGATTCAGTATTTCGCCAGGTTCATCACTTTCTTGGGTTGGCAACCTACTGCTAGTAGTATCAGTAGTGGGTTCTGTAGAATCATCAACATCCAATGGTACAACAACAACTACGGTCTTTGCAGATACACTTTCTACTGAATATTCTTCTGTGGTGTCTTCATGTGTAGTAGACGCATCATCGTCATCTGGCTCATAGTCTGTGTCCAATTTAACCTGTGAACCTCCCATAACTACGTCATCATTGTCACTGGACGATTCACCGGAAACAACACCAATTTTACCTGTAATCGACGAATTATTACGCCAATCACCATCACTTTCACTATCTTCTGGAATCGCAGTTGTCGGCAAAATAGTAGAACTACTAGCACTCCGCTGCTCCGAAGCACACTTATGCATCTTGTCCACCATTATCTCATTTTTACGTATACTGTAGTACATTGCTTCCAAAGAATCTTCACCACATGATGAGAAATCAAAGTTCTCTACATCCGACAAATCATCGGGCTTAACAGCAGGAACTACATCATTGTCATCGGACTCGTTAACATCACTACTAAGCTTTGTATACGGAATATTAGTGAGATTATATTGATTTTGTGACGCCTGATAATCATCCGATGAAGATGGATTTGTTGGTATTGATGTATCTGAACTGTCAGTCGAGTAGTTCTGGCTTGTGTGCGATGATGCACTAGTCTGTCGTGCGTCATCCGAACTGTCTTCAGATGGTTTTTTAACAGAGTATAAATTTGATGGTTTAGGATTATCATTTAATTCAGATGCAAGATCATTTTTTGCACTTATGGGTTCTAGTTTAACCATTTGAGTTTCCAATTTTGTTGATGTTCCATCCAAACTTTCAATTGATGGATCTTGTGGCGGATCTTCAATAATGGTTTTCGTAAATTGAGTATTATCACTGTCTCTTAAATTAGATTCAAGTTCATTGTCTGAAATCGTTTGTATGGTCACCAATTTATTATTTTCCAATTCTTGATTGGATATTCCAAAGGTTTCTTCAGGTATTCCTTCGTTTTCTGAATTTAACTCCGAAGTGTTCTCAGCTTCTGAAATTGTTTGATCTTCGGACGATTCCTCGATTACATCGCAAGTATTTTTTGGCAAATATATCGGTAACATATTCTTGCTATGATTAATGTTTTGAATTTCATCTAAAGCCACATGATCTCCCATTAACTGGTGAGTAAAGCCTGATTCTGATAAATCTTCTCTTGCTTCATTATCATTTAGTGTTTTTAATTCAATGTTATTGTTGTCCATTATAGTTGGTGATTCAATCGGAGCTGTTGGTACTTCTTCTGTTAATTTTATGTGCTGGTGTTTTTCAATAGAATCATCATTGTTGGTTTTAACTGTATCTTCTATTATTTGTGAAACTGAATCAATAGCTAAAAGATCAGAGTCCTTCTCCAATTCTAAATGGGCAACCTTATCCAGATGTTCAATTCGGTTTTTCTTTATTAGTAATCTGGATAAATAACCACGGAAATATTTTTGAATAACTAGAGCTGCTTTCATCAATGATTCAATCTCAATCTTTGCAACCATTTCTTTAGAGTGTTCTTTTATGGTATCTTTCATGATGACTGAGTCACTCTCAATATGTGACACCATTGTATGTTCTGGATTAACTAAAATATCTGAAATTATGTGATCCTTTAATTCACTGTCACTTAGTGAAACTTTTTCTGGTGCCAGCATTTCATTTAAGTTTTCGATCTGATCCTTTTCATTACTACTATCTTTATTAATAGTCAGGACTTCTTCAGTTACTGAATTGTCCGTTATTATATCTTGTTGTTCCGTATTCATTTTCTCGGGAGCTCTTTCGTTAATTTCATTTTCGTCGATAATAAGGTCTTTTACCATTTCAAGTTCTTTTGTATCTGCTTCACTTTTTTTGGTATTTTCAATTCTATTCTCAGCTTTGTTATCAGTATCAATAATGGTTTCTACTCCTATTACCCTATTGGTTGCTTTTTCTATGTCTTTTAATTGTATTTCCGAATTTGTATTTGACTCCTCATTTATATTTGTTTCTTGATTATCTAAATCTTTCAAAAGTTTACTTTCTGTAGGTATATTTATTTGATTTTGACTTATTGGTATTGCATATATAGCTTCCGATATTTTTTCAGTTTGTAATGTATCTTTAATGATGACAGATGTGTTTTCCTCATTACTTTCAATGCCCTCATTATTGGCATTGGTGACATCGGTACTGACCATTGATGCAGTTACTGTCTTCTCATTTTGATGGTCACTCACATTATCATTTTCATTTTGTTCAGCACTTATTTGGAATTCTAAAGATTCGAACAGTTTCAATTCGTTCGATTGTTTTTCTTCAATGTTCTCGACCT
The DNA here is from genome assembly GCA_027564075.1 of Bolitophila hybrida. Classification (NCBI taxonomy): domain Eukaryota; kingdom Metazoa; phylum Arthropoda; class Insecta; order Diptera; family Mycetophilidae; genus Bolitophila; species Bolitophila hybrida. The sequence goes on along the minus strand of JANSTU010039383.1, from coordinate 3,700 downwards.
TTTCGTCGAACGATAATTGTTGTACATCAATTATGAGTGGTTTTTCGTTGAGTTCAGATTGGTCAGATGTTACATCAAATGGCATTGACAACATACTTTCAATCGATTTTTGGCTATCGGTAAGTTTATCATCAATATTTGGTATGCTTTCATATGGTAAAATTGATGACAATCGATTATCCAAAAGGCTTGTCTCATTTCGGTTTTCGGTCAATTGTGGAGTATCATCTGACCTACTTGTATCTACAAGAGATTCGTTTTCGTCAAGATCAACAAGAATATTTGAGTCATTCTTCAGTGCAAGTTCAGATGGATTGTTCTCATTTAACTTTTGTACTTCACCTTGAACTTCGGTCGGAACAATAATGATATCATCCAAAATACTTTCATTTTTTTTTATTTGATTGGACTTTATTGTATCATCTTCGGATTGACTAATATCATTCAAAATATTTGCATTCAATTTTAATTGATTGGGCTTTAGTGTAACATCCTCGGACTGACTAAGAACCTCCGAAATATGTGCATTCTTTTCGAATTTATCATCTTTAATAAGTTCATCATCACAATTTGACTCATTCAATAATGTTATTTCAGATGGTATGTTTAATAACTGATTTTTATCCTCATCAATCAAATTGTCCACATTTTTACTATCAATATCTTTCTGAATCGTTACGAGATTTTGTGGTAACTGAGCTTTCTTAGCCATAAATCCTCTGAATTGGCGCTGAATAGTTATCGCAGCTGCGTTGTCCTTTCTTGAAACAAAGTTCCGAAATGATCTTTGAATAACAGATGCAGCTTTTTCTCGCATAGAATCGTTTGATTTCAATTCTTGATCGGGCAATGGTGATATTTCTTCGATTGGAACTGTATCACCTTTTAATTCTTCTGTCGTATCAATAACATTGTTTGAAGTCATGTTTGCCATATCTTGCAAATTACCATCTTGAAGTTTGTCAGTTGATGAAGAATGTTTTAAACTTTGATCCAAACTTGGTGATTTTACATTATTTTCTTCATATGAATTTGAGTTCGATTCCTGTGTCCCCTTTTCATTGACAAATGCTCTTTCCTGGATAGATTCTTCAATGATGGTAAATGACTTTGTTTTTTTAATGTTTGCGCTTGAAATCGGTTTATCGGCTGAATTCTCTGATTTGTCCAAAATGGATTCAATTTCTTGGATGTTACTCTCCATTTCCTCAGATCTAAATTCGTCTATTTCTTTATTTGCCATTACCGGTGGATTGGAAATTTGTTCAGGTTGTACAGATAAATCTACACCTACGTTGGTGCCTTCTTTAGATAAATCTCCTTCATTTTTAGGGTAATTCTGTAATTGTTCTGCGGAGTGTTCAACTTGCTTTATATCAATTAATTTCGCATCGTTATCCATTTCTATGGATTTTTCATTTGTATAATCTGTCAACAAATGTCTCTTTCTCGTTAGATACATCCTTACCGTTGCCTGAATAACCAAAGCAGCAGCATTATCTCTAGATAAACTCGATGCCAATTTCTTCTTACGATCTAGAAACATTCTGAAATACTTTTGAATCAGTGTTGCAGCATGCACGAGACGCTGTACATCAACATTATTTCCATCTTCGGCTACATCGGCAGACGTTTCTTCTTTAATAACAATCAAACTGTCAGCCGGTTTCTTGGAGCTGAGCTTACGTGGCTTAGCCGCAGAGCTAATTGTCTTTTCAGTATCGCCATCTGATTCAATAGCTTTTTTTGGTTTCTCTGATATATTTCTTTGCAAATGGTTTGGATTCATAGAATACGGTTTACTCTTTCTTGTTCTCACCCTACGCGGATTAGCTTGAATCGCATTTCCTTTCACATTCATATCCGTTAAAAGGTCCGCTTTTGATGGACCCGATGATGACTTTTCATCATCCGTTGTCGATGCACTACTGCCACCGATTCCACTGTCGGTCGCATCACTCAATCGATGCGGCTGAGAAGCAGCAACTGCCTTTTGCTTGTTCTCTAACTTGTTCAAAAACTTACAGTATTCGGTGTACGACCGAAATTTTCCGTATCCCTTATCCAGGCTGCCATCACGATCCACTAGTAGCTTTTCAAAATAATGTGCTGCGTACTCGTAGATGTTTTCCGGTTTTTCCTTGAGAACGCACTTGGCCAGACTTTTCATTAGGTCCACCATTCCGTCGGGGACCGTTGGTGTTATGATATTCGACATTATGTGAAAGCGTCTATAAAATGATTAGAAGAATTTTATTGGCTTGTATTTTTTATAAATAATTGTAATAAGAACCTTTCTTTGGATGGAGAACGAAGTGCGTCTGCAGAGTTCTGAATTGTAAGTAAGTATTGATTAACAAGTCGCGGTTGTTAAGCAGTCATATGGAAATAAGTAGAACTAATCGATTCTGTTGTCATGGAGTATTCGAGTGGTGCAAACAAAAGTCCTAGGTCAATAGCTTTTTATAATTATATATAGAAATCGTGGATTGTTGTATAATTATAATTGTAAAGGAATTTATTCAGTTTGTTGAACCATATGTTTATGTTTGGTAATGTACAAATGTACATATGATTCATATAAAAAACCTTACAAATGTTGCAACAATTATGAGAAAGTTTCAAGCCCTTCAAAAAATATATAACCCGTAGAGGATTTCTCTCCTCCAAAACAAAAACCAGTAATAGAAGTTAGTTGAAATGATATATTTTGGAGTTGACGGGAGATAGGGCCAAACAATTTTTTTGTATTTTTTTAGTCCCGGAAGGAAAAGGAAAAGAGTTTGCGCACAGCCGTTTATTTATACTAAGGAATAGTTACAGTAAATATAAAAATTAAAAAATATACAAAATTACGGAGCTACAAAATAATTATTAAATAATTAAGAATATATTAATAATGGAGGTATTCCTCTGAATATTTTTATCTTCATCGCAACTGGCTGTGCCGGTGTAGATGACTGAGGCAGTGCTGATGTTTACAAGGAGTTCTTCTTATCTGGAATCTATCCAATTTCAACATTATAAAATTAAAACAATTAAATTTTATTTTAACTTCAACTTGTATTTATAATTAATAATAATAATAATTACAAAATAAAATCATATGTTACCCTTTATCAATATGTGTATGCAAACAATAAAATGTACAATAACAAAAAACAAAACACGGACCTTCTGCCCGTAATTGTATTTGTCTGTTTAGAAAAAATACTGGCATTTTATGAGCAAACCAAAGGCCGCCAAGGTTAATAGCTTATCTATAGAAAGCGTGAGTTGTGGTAATTATAATTGTAATTGATTTTTTAAGATTGAAGAACCATATTTTTGTGTCATATATTAAATATGATGAATCTCGGTCGCCAACCGTCGGCGAGTGCAGACGTGTTTTTATGCGTGCGCAAACCGATTTATGAGCGCGTTGCTTATTACTAGGTAAGCGGTGGCGGATGAACTCTTTACAGAGTCAACGGCAGCGTGCCCTGTCCCAGTTAGTGCGGATTACTGGTTGTCGTATCTGAGTGTTTCTTATTTCGGAAAGGATCCTCAGGCAGCTTGTTTAAAATCACCTCGGTGCCTTAAAACAAAAGCGGCATGTCAAAGTCTGAGTGAATTGCCGACGCTAATTTCGGTAGTTGCCTCAGGGAGTAGGTGGAAAGACGCGATTGTGTACTGTCAAATTAGTTTGTACAGTCACGTA
>JANSTU010039372.1:0-11105 GCA_027564075.1 Bolitophila hybrida | reverse complement strand
GTTTTTCAAAAAAATTAATTCAAAGCAATTTCGTGTGTTGATTTATCATTGCTTTTTGATGGGTAAAAATACCATCAGTGACTACTACCTGTTCGCAGACCTGGAAAAAATGCTCGTTTGCAAGAAATTTGGCTCAAATGAAGAGGTGATCGCTGAAACTGAAGCTTATTTTGAGGCCAAAGACATATAAAATATATAAAAGGTTTCGATATACTAGAGCGACGTTGGACTGATTGTATCACTCTTGAAGGAATGTATGTAGATGAATAAGATCGAATTTTGCCAAAAAAAAATTGTTTTTCTTAGTTATCCTACGGACTTATTGAGTGATGTGTTATCTATCTAGAGAGAGAAACTTTTTTATTTCAACTTATTAAACATTAAAAAACAGAATATTGATTACAATTATTTAAACCTTTTACCTTTGCTCGTTCAAATTAGTATAAAATACACAATTATAATCATATGCACACTTAATTTTTTGTGTATACGTTGTAAAAACATGGAATGTAACCTACTACAAAAAAAAATGTAGAAATTCATTGAATTTCAAGACTAAATGTATACACAACAATTAAATATTTATTAAATTATATATTTTATAATTCTCAAATTTGTTGAAACTATTTAACTATTTTATTACACACTAGAATGTTCATTTGTTTAATTTACTAAATATATTTAAATAAAGTAATATATTCATCATCATATTTACTTGCTGTTTATAAAAAAAATATTTTATTCTCATTGTATATATATTTACTTTTATATTTGAAAATGAAATGCGATTTCCATTGCTGTGATAAATAACACGTCTAATGATAAATAATATATTATTATTACTAATATTACTTTAAACTAGAAATAAAATAATTGTCGTCTATAAATATGTATTCTTCATAAAGAGTTTTTTCGTTACGGTTTTTCTTTAATATTTATCCGGGTTAATTGTAGATTCGTATTGGTTTTGGTATATATCTGTAATCTCGCAAAACCATTTAAATTTAATTAATATATATGTTAAATATGCAAAACATATGACAAATATCCAGCACGAGACTTTGCAATAATTCTCTGGGATTTAATTGCCAAAGTTTTCAGAGAAAATATTTACTTACGAATGATCGATTACTTAAAGTATATAAATGATTTGTTGTTTTAATGATCACGAAAACTTATAGATTTTGTTTAATACTAAATTAAGCTAATTATATCTTTGTGTTCATCCAACTAACGATCGGCAGCTTTAGCGTTCATGCTTTCGCCTGGATGAACCGAACTCCACTTCAGACATCTAACAGATAAAGGGACACAAAAAAATATCAAAGTTAATTATATATATTTTATTTGTACATTTTTGGCGCAAACAAATTAAACTAATTTAACGAAAAATTGCGACACAGCTTTTATCACCAGTTGAGACGAGAGGCTGCACTGCAAACAGTTTGATCCGTAGCTCTGTGGAATAATACTGAGTGTCGCTTTTTCAATGTTTACTAGATTTTTAATTCTTCTTCCAATATTTTTTTATACTGAAACTCCCTGACTGGCGTTATGTATAGCCATTTCTTAGCAAATTATTTGTTCGGTTCACTTGGACCGTTTATTTTGTTTAATGACAAAATGACCACAAATCTCAAAAACATGTCCGATTAATCCGATTCGTTAACTTTCCACCGCTTTAATTTCGCAATACGAATTTTGATTTTTTTATGTTTTTTGTGATTTTTTTAAACGATACTTATTTTCTTGGAGGACAAGAATTTACAGACAAGAAATTCGGAAAAAAAATTAGGAAGGTTTGAAAATAGATGCTTGAAAAAAATCCAAAAACCTATGAAATATAAAAGTTGTGAGTGAGTGAGATTAAATTGACGACGATCGGCAAGCCGATCAAACTCGCTTATGAACATTTTATTTCAATTTTTTCAGTGTTCCAAATTTTAAAGCGTTTTGCCCACAACTCATGTTTTTAAAATTTTATTATAATTATTACAATGAAATAAAATAGAGCGTAATAGATTGTCATTGCGAAATATTTTATCGACTTAATTTAATGTGTATTTTGTATATTTTTTTTAGGAATTCAAATATAAGGGTAAGTGAAATTGTATATTGTATTAATATCGAATATGTTATTATGTATATATAGTAGTATTATACTATCAAAACCCTTAAAAAAGATGCGTTAACGTCCGAAAATTGTAACTGTGCGGATTATACGTAGGGCTGAAATATTACATAAAAATGTGTACAATCAAAAGAATCTTTAAATTAAAAAAATATTTTAAATAATGTAGTTTTATTATAGAGAAAGTACAAGAATACCAAATTAGGAATTCTAATTTGATTATATTCATTAATCTTTATATTGGCACATGGATTCCTATATGTACCAATATCAAAGAGCGGCGCCCGTTGCCAATAGGCAAAGAGAGCCGCTCTAAATATGTCATTTATAATGCGTATTAATGAGAAAAATTATCGCTTATATTTTGCGATATTTTAAGCGATAATATAATGCATTATATAAATGCATTATTAATTCATTAAAAATGCATTGGAGGCCGATTGGGATACCATTGGTTTGAATAAATATAGATTTTAACTGAGTCGTCGGTATATGAAAAAAAAAACTTTTACACATTAAACTATTTAGTTCACTTGATCATAGCGGTTGCCTGGGCCTTTTCTCAAAAGAGCTGATGGACCCCGAGGGGGTTTAGGAACAGACTAAATCATATAAACTTGAGCCTCAATTCACATTTGCTGAACACATTACTTCATTAACCTTAACCTAATTCTACAGCTTACAATTGTTTAAAACTGCAACTATACTTTGGCCATAGTTTGTCTTCTTGGAGGGCTCCATAGCTGACCCTCGCGATGACGATGATGTCCGCCGCTAACTCTCGGGCGTGCGATGTTCGTAACGTTTGTCCACAAATCAAAAATAAAGCACTAAATACTGCCGCGAATGAGATTGACGTGAGGATGATGTGCACTCGCAAATTCACGAAACCCTTTTATTTCTTTCTTTTCGACTGCCTTTTTCCATTGCTTATTTTTGTCTTCTTGATACTCTTCCGGCGGGAACTAACACTAACTTGCGTGTTACTCAAAATAATAAAAAAGCGCACGCAACAGTTAAAAGATATTCAGATAAATGTGCCTTTTTTGCATGCATTAACTTTACCCCGCTCTTAACCTCAAGATGCAAAGCAAAGTAAAGATTTATAAGCTTTTTGATGTACCAGTGAGGAATCAAAGATTTTTAAAAATTATAAATATTTTACCTTTCGAAGACAATCCTTAAAATGAAACATAAAATTCTGTTAGTCTAAATAAAAATATTTTCAAAAATACGTTCTTCAAACTATGTAAAAACACAATGTCATCAAAATTACATTTTTGATTTTTTTTAAATAATTTATTAATGATTGTAATTTGGTACAAACAAAAAGTAGTAATTAGTTTTTTTAGTTTTGAATAAAAATAAATCATATTTCATTTCAAAAAATAAGAACCATAACCATATTAGTGTCAAAAATAATTCTGTAAAAAAACTTATGATAGATTTCATATTACAAAAATTTTGCCGTACGAAGACATAACAGTATTTGCCCCACTGTATATAATTTTTTCTAAAAAAATTATTCAAACCAAAGTCCTTAAATTGAGTCACTTTCCAAAACTGTTGCAGATGAACAGTAAAAAAAATTATAATTCAATTGATTGCACAAACATGAATAAACATAAAATTATATAAAATATAGAAGATTGTAACTATATACTATATAATAGTATACCTACATTGGCATTCCATTCAGACGTGAGGTATGCTTAAAATGTCCAAGTTAAGAAATCATTCCAATTGTATGCTCACAGCCGCATTGCACTTTCTGCCGGTGTATATATATGATTATGTGAGGCGTCCTCGAAAAAATACTAGCTTTCGTTAATCTTATAACTTATAAGCGTATACGTAATGATAGTTATGTATATATGTATATATAAAGTCGTAATATTCCAAGATTAACACATAAAATATTTATCTCTCTACATACTTAGTTAGGCTTTAATTGTTTTTTTGTAATATTTAAATGTACCTGTATAATTATTTAGTGAGAGTATGATGAACATATTTTAAATTGCAATGACAAAAGATAAACTGCGACTAACGGTATCTTAAAAGTTTACAGATTTTCCGACATTCAAACGTGTATACTTTCTCGGTGTGTGCGCGTGCTTATATGCTTGGTCTTGGATAGTGGGCTAACGAGGAACAATGTTGACACATGATAATGGCCAAAGCTAATGTACTGCTGACGCTACTGACCGTACTCGGTTTCTCAAGTGGTTCCGTACTCAAAACAGGTGAGTTTATTGTAGATATTATATAAATTATATCTTTTACAATTTAATTAATTATAATGCTCACATGTATTAATATAATTATAAGCTCTTGTAAATTGTGTTTTATTTGTTTATATCGAGCATTTCGCCATATTTATATACAACCTGGTTGTAAATATGCGGACGCGATAAATCTAAATGATATTTGTTTGATAAATTAAATATCAAGTTTATTTATTTGTTTTTTTTATATGTTTTGGTAGTTATTCTGTTTGGCTGGTTCTTTGTTTACGCATTTCGATTTAGGGACGATTAAAATAATTTTACAATTTATATAAAGGAATAATATTTTAATACTTTTTTTGTATAAACTTAAATAATACATTCATATGATAACGAAAATAATTTTATTAAAGCTTATTTGTAACGAAGCTTATATTCAGTGTCATCTTCATTACGTCCAGGTTAATTTACACATTGAGCACCACACATTAAGACTGACATAATAAAACTATATGTAACAAAAAAACTCAATCATAAAAAACATGAAAATATAGATTTAGGAAATATTTTTATTAAAATATAGTATATATAGTATATAGTATAATAAAAGTCAGTTGTTAAATTTAAGGAAATATTTAGTGTAAAAACATGACGAGTTCACAACTGTCAAAAATGTTTACGTTGTCTAGTGTCATAAAAAAAAACTAAATTGTTGTTGTTAACAGAACGCACTGACAACTTTGGAACAGAAGCAGCTCAAAAATTATACGTGTCCAGCCTCTTAGATATAACAAAAAAACTTATTCGATGACATAATGTTATCCTTATTTTATATATAAAAAAATTGGATCGTCTGAAATAATAAGAGGAAGGTTTGCCACGTGGTAATTCTCCATTAATTCCTAAAAATCTATAAATTGTTATATTATAAATTTGTCGAGCTGTTGCGGTGTTAAGAAATGTGATTTCCTGAAAAAAGTGTTTAAAGTTTTTTTCCGATTTAATTGTGAATATTATTGGAATTATATTGAAAATATAGGTCCATTGTGCATATTCACTTTTATTTATCATGTGTAGGTCTATGATCTTCTTCCGAGAACCAGTTTGTGTTCTTAACGAAGACTGTGATGCTCTTGAGATTTGATATATTCCTTAATGACATCGATTGCAGTTACTGGAGGTACAGGTTAAGAACTATTTCTATCTTAACCGAGATCTGAACACTAGCCATGTTACTCATTGCTGCCCGGCAGTGATTCAGATTTATTTGTATTATTTTAATGAAGCGAGAGTTTGACATCGCAATCATCTGTCCCCAGTAGCTCGGCCTCTTCCTCCAGTTTTTGCAGGTTTGGGCGTTGCTATTACTAGCCTCAATTTCTTTCGGTAATTTATTTATTATCTTTCATTTAATTAATCCTAAATTTTTGAATATTTACAAATTCTAAATCTATATTACAAATTCCATAAATACGCGAGTCGTGAGCATAAATAATGCAAGATCCTAACTCATTCTAATCATCGACTCGAGACGGATATACATAGTTAATATTTACATCAGTCAATACGCACGCAAAGTTATTAATTCTTTTAATCTACATAATTTTACATATAAATCACAAGAAACAGCACGAGTTCCGTGTCAGAATTCAGAATCATCGAAGACTCATGCATTTCACATTATTTATAGAATATAGATTAAAAATACTTATTGTCATTTAGAAAAATATTTATATACGAATGAATTATCAATCGAACACTCAATAAATTACGTATGCACAAGACAATTACATCCATTAATTCTGACTATACTACAATTCGATATTGTAGCACAATTAAACATAATAAATGGTATACAAGATTTGCGTAACAGATCCACTTAACACCGTGCACGTCCGTCGAACAACAGGTGCACATCCATTCATATATACTCAAGGACACCTCCACAAATTACGCTCTGATTAAAACGGATTTTAGCCAAGATAATTTATGTATTCATATATGCGGCACTCTAATACATACATTGCACAAATAATTGCATAAGATTATATACTCGGCTCGATGACTTGTATCTTGAGAGAATTAGTCAAAATTAATTCACTTGCTTTAAAGTATTAAAGTTTAGTTATGATATGTATAATAATGCTAAATCTGATTAAAGCTTGCGACCTCTTCGCCGATTCTTTCGAGCTATAAGCTCTTCTTCAGCTTCTCGCTTGATTCGTTCTTCTTCACGTATCCGTTCTTCCATTGCATCCTTATTTCGCGTGGCTGCCTCGGAAATATCACGCACTACATCCGCAAACTGCATAATACCCTTATCTAAGCAATAGCTAAAATTCATTGTCAGTGAAAACTTTATCTCCAGACCAGTTGTCTTGCACAGCTCCTGCCAATGATATGTGATCCATGCGGGATTCTTGAGACACTCCATGACCTCAATCAGTGGTTCAAACTCAATGATTTTCTTTAGAAAATACTGAGCTACCTGCTGAACTCTTGGCAATTCTGCAAATATTAATATGCACTCCTCGATGGAGGACTTGTATTCATTCACAGCTTTGCGTACCGTTTCTATCATGACATTCGGCATAGGATTGCCACACCAAGCCTCCTCCCATTTTAGAAAATCTGCAGCCGTCACCCAAAGTGTCTTATACGGCTCGAAGCTTTCGAGCAGACGACGAATACCCGTCAAATCAATCTCGGGTATTTCAAATAGAACTTGTCGCTTGTTCAGCAGATGACCAAATACCTCGGTCTCAGTAATTACTTTCCAAGCCTTTTTAATGTCAATCGCAAGTTCAGTTACTTTTGCTGTATCATACTGACTACTGAACTGACTGACGGTCATATTCAATGCCTCGACTTTCTCATCAAAAACACACGAATCGCTAAACTGTTGCTTTAAAAAACGTTCGGTTTCTTCTTCGAATATTTCCTTTGTAGTATCAATTTGTTTCATACATTTCAGCGGTCCTGCCAAGGCTTGCCACTTAATCATAAAATCTTCGTTTGGAAGGGCGTACCAGAAATAGTCCAAAATTTCATACTCAAAAAGTCTGATGCGCATCTCATTCTCGTGACCGGCCACTATATAGACAGTTAGAAAGTATAGCAAAAATGTGTCAAGAAGAAAAAAGTTTATTTGTAATTACCAATCTCAGGCACCGATTCCATCCACTCCTTAGTTGCAAAGATATGCTCAATTGAAAGTGGCCGCTCGCTAAGCTTCTTTATTATTGCATTGTACTTGTCAATAAGTGCCAGTGTTTCCAGTTTTAGTTTTTCCGTAAGATACTCAATGATCTTGGTGGCCAATTCCTGACGCTTCGTCAAAAGAAAATGCTTCAACGGACTCACGTTTATCAAAAACGGACCGATCTGAATACTAGGCGGAAGTGTAACGTCCAGATTGTTTTTCATACGCAGATGCATTGCTATTTCATTTTGAATCTCTTGTGGTGTATGATTTGCCTCCTTGAACTCTTTAAGGTATGCTTTGACATCCATTAAAAAGAGTTTTACGTGTTGATAATACTGAGCGGCGTATGCCTTTAATGGAATCAATGCCTTGCGATAGCAAAGACGCAAACGTTCTCTAACAGCAACAACCTTGTCTTCCATCAGTCCAACCGATGATAGAAACATATTGTCGGCAAATATCAGTTTGGTCAAAACGTTTGGATCGATCTGATGCACGAAATGGGCTTGTCGGAAAGCTTCATCAAACAATGATATAATAACTGGCTCAAATTCATTTGGATCCGTGGAGTAGTATGCACCGGTTTCATTCATATGCATAACTAAATAAAACACGTGCAAACGTTTTGGTAAGAACTGACTAGTGATCACATCCGGTCCCCATACATAGTCTTCGTTAACATGTAACAAACACTGACATGGTACACATAAAAGATCCGCATATTGACGGTACGAATTTTCCACCAAATTCCGCAATGCATTCTGCATCTGGTACTTGGTCAACTCCATAAAACGGAACATCTTTGAAAATTGGTATATACTCCAGTTGCTCATGTCAATGTCAAACCATCCCTTGCCTATGCTACGCATACACATTCGAATGAGTCCGGCTACGTTTTCAATCCAAAAGCCTTTTAGATAAGTAATAATATTAGTTGTCGTGTACTCCTGAGAAGAACTGAAATCTTCCAGTGAAGCTGTTTTACTAATAGACATCGTAAAGAGACACATCTCACTGACCACTGCACACTCGACTACCACTTTGTCCATGGCAATTATAACTTCGGGTAGACAGTACATCGAGATATAACCTAGAAGCGTACAAGCTTTCTGAAAATCAGTTAAACTGATAACAGACTCAATAGGAGTCTTAATAATATCACTGTGCTCAGTCTTATTAAACGGAATGAAAGCGTACTCCCCTGGGCTCATTCTAACATTGTGATTAAGTTCAAGTTCACCCAGCGTTCGCTGATATTCTAGTTTTACCTCATCCTCAAGCTCTTCCAACCAGGAGATATGATTGTAATTTCTCAATTTTTTTGTGTGCGAAGAAATTAACTCAAAAATATATTTCATATTTGCATCACTGGGTTTTGGAACACCGGTCAGAATCATACTGTCCACAATTATGTTAAACTTCATATTCTTTTCGGCCCATTCGCGCATTCGCAATGCTGACTTAATACGCTCCACAAACAATTCAGGATTTTCGGCCAGAAACATTAAATATATACGCGGAATATGATAGCTCTTGTTCGACTCAATGTCTGTGACATGCCAGCGCAATTTCACTGGATCATAGTCCCGTACCGATACCTTAACCCAGCGAAACATTAGGTTACGCATGTCCTCGACCTGCATAGATATGGTATCCACATTGTGCATAGAAAAGCGACTCGGTAGCAAAGCCTCTGCAGGTATCGGATGTCGTTCTCCATCCAATAAACCCAAGTCTAACCATCCGTTCGGTTCGAAGTTATCGAATTCATAATTGTCAAACCATTCCAATGGAAACTGACTGTATTTTGTGGAAAATGTATCCTTTTTCTCAGCATCGGTAAGATGTTTTTTTAAAATATGCACAGGTATGATGCGCCACATCTCAATACCAGCCGTCTTGAGAATATCCGCCACATGTAGATGTTCATATTTGCGACGACGACGTTCAACTTCAACTTCTCGTGGCAATTGGCCTGGCTTTGCTGTATATATAAGTTGTACCTTGGGTTTTATTGTTTGCAACGGAAACGAGACGACCAAGCGACCTTTGTACTTAATCCAGCGCACCGCAGGCTCTAGATGGGATTTATGTAGTGGATTTGGTATTCTATGCAGAACCGGTGCATACTTATCGGATGTCAGCTTCTTGGAATACGAACGATGAAAGAAAGAACGTTTCGTACTGCGATCGATTGCACTGTAGACATCATCATGACGTCGGATGCTAGTCTCCGAAAAATAGCTTCGGTTCGGTTCGACAACAAGACTGGAATTGAGATTTTCTTGAAAATCCATTTTTGTTTTTTTGGATGTGAAATTGTCTTAATTTTTGCGACAGTTTCGTTAGACAGCCTTCTTAGATATCGATAAAATGTAATACAACGCCTCATTTTCAGTTATAAGTTCTTCATTTGAGTAAAAGTGAGTCAGTGGGTAACTATTTTTTTTTTCTTTAATTGTAGCCATTTTATGGCGATTAAAATTTACAATCTAAATCTGCTCCTCCAAAAATCTGCAGATCGAACGCAATCGCGATTTTCCGACCAGGGGTGTTAAATAAAACTATTAGGCATCCGCAGCACATGACCCAACCATAACAGTCTATTGCCTTTGATGAAGTGGACGATGTCCTACTCACCATTGAGTAGTGCCAGCTCGTGATTGAACCGACTGCGCCAACGGCCATCATCAAAAAGGGGTTCGAAAATAGTGCACAGTAATGTTCTTTCAAACAAACATGAGTTTTGAACATCTCTCTGGGTCATACCATCAGTGTTTGGTACAATTAACACATACATCTCTTTTTGAGTTAAATCCTTCGTCTCAACTATGTTTTCAGCATTGACTGTGACCCCAGGTTCACACAATTGTCAACCACTTTTGTCTCTCAGCATTATATGGCTCAGGTTAAAGTCCGACGAGCGAACATCTGATTTTGTTTCAATCACCACCAAACTTAGCGAATTTGCAGATGGGCTTTGAAAAGATCGTCTGGATTGCGAATTGCAACTCTGAATGCATTGAACTTAGTTAATGTGCGTGCGGACAGCATTTCACCAAACCGGCGTATGATAATAACAGGACGGATGCTTTGTTAGAATAACAGCAACAACAAACTGCCAAGCCTTTTGGACGCGCGCCAGACATGTGCTTGTCGACATTCAGTTTTGAGTCTAATATCACACCCATATAGTTGAGTGCGGTCACGATATAAAATGTTTGATCCAACGGTCAAAGGTATCTCCAGTTGCCTGGTACGCCGAAGCATAGGTAACTAGCGCACGACCACCCACCCTTAGGGTCTATATCGACCACAACCACCGAGTTTCAGCACCCGTAGGCTCCTCATCCGTGATGGGGCAATGAGCAAACAACAAGTTGCCTGCTCACTGGGGCTCCCTATCCCCGCGGAACCTAATTACGGCTAGGTGAACCGTTTCAGTCGAGACAGTCGACCTAGGCTTATACGGGCCTACCCCGAACGATCGGATGTTTTCGTGAGGGCATTACTCCTCATCTAAACATTACTGGGATAGCAG
>JANSTU010039361.1:0-11106 GCA_027564075.1 Bolitophila hybrida | reverse complement strand
TGTTCTTTCAAATGATAATAAACATTCCCCATTAAATTTGAATTTTCTGTGTTTTTTTCTTTGAAAAAGTAGGGAACTTCGAAATGGATCACGTTTTATAACTACGCACTGCAATACATATTCATTTCCCCCAACTAAAATAATCATGTTCATATGTACATTATTTGAATATTTAATATTATCATTTTATAATTATTATTTATACACATATACGTACAATTATAATGTTATAGTGTTTATTATGATATTTAAAATTATTTGAAGGTGGCTGAACTAATGTGACAATGATATGATTTGTAGAAGTATTTTTTTAAGATTGTTTTAGTCTAAGCAAAGAGAGATTTTAATTGACAAAACTGATTGATAATTTATTCTACAAAATCAATTTATATTCAAAATAGTGGTTTATTTTTATTGTTATATATTTTATAATATGTAAATTATGAATTGTATATATGCATTTCCTGAACTCACCTTCATAACAATCTAGAATTCTAGAATATATGTCAGTACACTATGTTATATACCATGTATGCCGCCTTCAGTTCGACGAAAACAATAACCTTTTGCACTTTACTTAATTGCAATCAATGCGCAGCGCAGTGTCTACCAAATGTTTAGAGTATATAATGTGTATATTATATGTATTATTTATGTATGTACATAATATTTGTATATATACGCAAATATATATGTAGATATACTATATGTACATTGAAATTGTCTTGAAATACTTCGACACGTCTCGTCTTACAATAGCAAAAATAATTAGACATTCAGTTACTTAAGTGCACGCGCCAGAGCATCGTCAGCACTGTAATACAATCAAACAAATAACTGTTAGTGGAATATTAGAATAAAAATGAGGATTTATATAATTCTCGTGGTCCTGGCCAGCGTATTTTGGATACCAGCATTGACACATATAACTGTCTTCCAAGCAGATGAACCGGTATATATTATTAAAAAAAATTGTTTTAAATGATCTTACAACGATCCTAAAGTTCAGACCAATGCGAACCTTTCATATAAACTACGAGCGCGATCAGTTTATGATGGATGGACAGCCGTTCCGTTTTATTGCTGGCTCGTTTCACTACTTCCGAGCATTGCCGCAGACATGGCGCAAAAAACTACGAACTATGCGAGCGGCCGGACTAAATGCAGTAACCACGTACGTGGAATGGTCCCTACACAATCCGCATAAGAATGTGTACCACTGGAAGGACATTGCAGATATCGAGCAGTTTATTCGTATCGCTGCCGAAGAGGATCTGTACGTGATTCTAAGACCAGGACCATACATTTGCGCCGAGCGTGACATGGTAATCGCAAATTTTTGTTTGTTTTAATTTAAATCGTTTTAAATTGTAAAATATGAATTCACAGGGAGGATTTCCATACTGGCTGCTACACAAGTATCCAGCAATACAACTGAGAACAGCTGACATAAGTACTTAAAATACAAATGAACTCGATAACTTTTGTTATAACAATCATATTCTGGAATAGATTATCTGAAAGAAGTGCGTCTGTGGTATGCTCAGCTGATGCCAAGAATCGAACCGCTACTATATCAGAATGGCGGTCCAATTATTCTCGTACAGGTCGAAAATGAGTATGGATCATTTTTCAGGTGTGATCGTGAGTATCAGGTATGGATTCGGAACGAGACCCAACGCTATGTAAAAGATAATGCAGTGCTTTTCACAAACGATGGACCAGATCAGGTGACATGTGGAAAGATTGAAAGCGTTCTAGCGACAATGGATTTTGGCCCTAGTAAGTTTTAAAATATTTGAATCTTTTTAATTGTTATGTATTATTTTCTTTTGTAGCTGTCAATCTTGCAGCTTTATGGGCCAAACTGAGAAAGTACCAGCCAAATGGTCCGTTAGTTAATGCTGAATTTTACCCGGGTTGGTTGACCCACTGGCAAGAGCGTATGCAGCGTACATCAATAAATCCTGTTTTAAAAACCTTAAAACAAATGCTGGATGATGGAGCCAGCGTTAACTTCTATATGTTCTATGGTGGTACAAACTTTGGCTTCACGGCAGGTGCCAATGACGGTGGTCCCGGTTTCTATAATGCTGATGTAACGTCTTATGATTATGATGCTCCGATGGACGAAGCCGGTGATCCGACAAACAAGTTCTATGAGCTGCAGAGTCTGATCGCAAAATATTTGCCTCTGCCGAACATAACAATTGAGGTTGAGAAAAAAGTATCTCTAGGCTCAATCGTTTTAGAGCCGATTAGTGTACTTTTCTCGAATTTATCTAGGAGACATTTGGCCAAACGGACCGTTGTAAATCGATCACCTATATCGTTCGAAACACTGGATCAAAATGCTGGATTTGTTCTGTACGAGACCACACTGCCTCGACTGACATTGGATCCAAGTCTCTTGGTTGTAGAGAAACTCAGAGATCGAGCCCTGATTTATGTAGAACGTGTAAGCTCTGTGTTTGTGTTTCTGTGATTTATTCTTATGAATATTTATATTGTTTATCTATAGACCTTCATCGGAGTACTGTCGCGTGCTAACAACATCTACCAGCTACCGATCAGTGCCGGGCTTGGTGATAGACTTTTGATTTTAGTGGAAAATCAGGGTCGCATCAACTTTAATACGCCAAATGATTTTAAGGGTATTCTTGGAAAAGTTCGACTGAACGGTATTGAACTACACAATTGGACAATGACCGGATTTCCGCTGGACGACTATACACAAATTCAGACAATTATTAATCACAGAAACATAGAGCCTCATTCGGAAAAAGGACATTCGAGCAAATCTTTTCTTCGTATTGGACCAACACTTTTCCACGGATCGTTTCAGTTGGACGCGCATCAAAAGTTTGACACTTACCTCGACCCAACCGGATGGGGAAAAGTTAGTCGTATAAATAAAGTGTTAATACGAATTAATTAAAAATAACAATTATTTTATAGGGTGTCGCTTTTATTAATGGATTCAATTTAGGACGTTACTGGCCAGCGATTGGACCACAAATTACTTTGTATGTGCCCAAGGATATTTTGCGCCTTGGACGAAATTCATTAACGCTACTTGAATTGCAAAAAGCTCCTGAAAATGGAACGATTCGTTTTACCAGTACTCCGAATCTGGATGGATATGTGTAGTTAAGATGTTTTAGTATGATTTTTGATGAACAATTTGATGTTTAAAACATTTCAATATAAATTTGTATAGGAGCTACTAACATTTGCTTTTTCTCCAATTACAAGTATCCGGTAATATTTTATTTGCATTAAATATTTTGTTCATAATTTATTAAAACAAATGTATTTCTTAAAAACCATCAAGTTGTGAATTTCCCAAGAAACTAATTTGCCTCGACTGCGGCACCATTTGGTATTCAACTAATACGATAGTATTGTTACCAGGCAGCAGCACGTCCTTCGGTATGTATAAAGTGATTTGAGGACCAACTACAGGCCAATAACGACCAAGGTTGTATCCATTTATGTAGAGAACGCCCTGAAAATTACAAAAATATATTGTTTTGTTTTCAATTTAAATGATATAGAAAATGAATACTTTTCCCCATCCAGTCGGGTCTAGATAAGTGTCAAATGGGTCATTACGGGCAATTGTGAACGTTGCGCTAAAAACGGCTGGGCCCTCGGTGAGGAAACCATTTCGATTGGTAACAACTGTGTCGGTGACTGTAGAATCATCAAGTAGTTCCTGAATATGTGAGTACCGTGTGAGCGGAAATCCGGTCATTGTCCATTTAGTCAATTCCTGGTTGGTGCCGTTAAACTGTTGAATTGTCACTGTTCCCATGATACCCTTTGAAATTATTAAGTTTATATATATATATATAAACAATATTATATTTAAAATCTATAAACCTCACACCTTTTTGTCATTGGCCACATTGAAATTGATTCTGCCCTGGTTCTCTACAATTATCTGCAGTGTACTGCCAATGCCAGCGTGAATGGGCAGTGAATCAATGGCATTTTCACGCGACAGCGTTCCTACAAATACTCGATCAACGTACACAAATGCACGATCGCGTATATCGCTGACACGCAACACTGTTGGATCTACTTGCAGCACTGGTAGTTCGGTCTCGTACAATACCAGTCCCGAAAACTGATTTAATTGTTCAAAGGTCATTGGCAAATCGGATGACACCGGTGTACTTGGCAAGACGCCTGTGGATTCGCGACCCAAGAATCGTCGACCGACTGTCGACAACAACAGAGCCACCGGAGACAAAGTGACATTCGGAATTGTCATTTTTGGTGCACGATCGGGTACCGGCAGTGCCGGCAAATCAAAGAACTCACCGATCACATTACGAATCTTAATAAATTTAATAGTACTGGGATCACCGGCCTCATCCATGACCGCATCATAATCGTACGACGTTATGTCGGAAACGTATTTGTTGAAACCAAAATCATTAGCTCCTAAAATTAAATTAGATTATAACTGTTTTATGGTATACCTACATAAAATAATGAAATAAATTTAAATACCAGCTGTAAATCCAAAGTTTGTACCACCAAAGAACATATAAATATTTACGCTAGCACCAGCAGCAAGTATTTTTCTATAAAAAATAAATATTTATAGAAAACATGAATTGAAGATATCGATGATATAATGTTATTTAAAAAAAAAGTAATAAAAAGATAATTCAATGTTCAATTATGTCTATATACTTTTTTTGAATGAATTCTACATAATGCTTTAATGTAGAATTAAGGGCTCATAGTTAATCTTCTTTTACCAAACACTCATAATCCATCCCCGATGATTTTAATAAATAAATAGTTGTTTTAGACAAATTCAGTTAAACACATTTCTTAATATTATATATTATAATTAAAAACTTTTTTTTATTATAATTCTAACTTATTAAATCTAAGTACATAAAGCTAAAGACTATACAAAAATTGGTTGTGTTTGACAATGTGCGCAGACACTGGTTCGTGTACTCGGGACATTTATTATAACAAAAAGGGGTGTACATTTCTGTAGGCGTATTGTGAGTGATTGTGTATTGGGAGTGTTTGTGTGGGTTTATGTAACTTTGTCGACATGAATGTATATAATTCAAAAATAATGTGTGTAAATGTGTACGGGGAAATGCTAAAAAACCCCAACATCACTGGGGTTGGACGGCACAAGGGGAACATAAAGGGACGAAAGAATTCCTGACCTACCGTATTGTTAGACTTCGGAAGCTTCGTTTGACCGAAGAAACCACAGACTTCGGGAAACGTTGTTTGAAACACTGTTGCACTGTGTGAAATTCGTGTGTCAGTCGGTCTTCGTACTATTTGGTATATGTTCCTATAAAGAAGACCATTTCTATCTTGAATATAGTTTTCCATATCCAGGAATAGGAAAGCTTCAGGGGGGATCTGGCCACTGTTCAGCGTTGCTTCAATATACAGATCGCTAGGATACATCGAGTGATGTAGACGACTAACATCGTGTATCATTGAAGTTCGTTCGTAATGTTTACGAATAGAGTCAATGAGAAATGTATCGAAGCGATCCGCATTTACAGCATTAGTATATAGTACCCGGTTGAAGATGAATTTAATGTAACCATAAACTGCAGTGCGATATTTACAGGTGCAGGCTCGCAATATACCACGTTCAAACAGTCTTAGCCTATCCATGTACGAGGGGCACACATTAAACCATACGATAAGATTGGTCTAATGAGTGTCTTATAACAGATCATCTTAACATCCGCGCTCAAATATTTACTGTAGAAGAGTCTTCTAAGTGACATAAACGCTTTTCTGGCCTTTAACAGTTGAATGTTAACATGATCCGTAAAGTAGAGGAAGTGGTCTATATTGATACCCAAATATTTCACTGTAGTTTTATTATCAATGAGCATCTGCCGATCTGCGTCAGCATGGCTTTCAAAGTCCCTCCAATGCTCCTTGACATTTCTGTTTGCAAACCTCAGCGGGGTTCTTATTAGAATTGTCTCACATTTTTAAGGGTTTATTCGCATCTTCCACTTTAACAGATATGAAGATACCTCGTCGAATGTGGCATGCGTCGTTTCTTAAAGAATTTATAACTAACATATAATATCACTAATGAATATATTAAAAAGCCATGAGGCTTTTACTGAACCTTGTTGAAGGCCATCGTTTACATAAAATATATATGTTGACGTGCATTATTAGCAACAGCGAAACATATTCCGGATACCATATCCTTTGATCATTCTGATAACATTTACTGGAAATTTTAATTTAATGAGTTTGTATATTAGACCCTTCCGCCAGACCGTATCGATTTCTTTCTCTAGATCAATTAGAGATGCACTCTTTCGCGTTGAAGAACTAACCGCAGTCCGAAGTAAATTTGGTAACTGCATGAACAGTAGAATGGAACCTACGGAAACCAAACTTTAAGTCCGGTATGATTTGCTTTTCCTCACAACAATTCTAAATCTTCTGGTTTATAAGGATTTCGAGAACCTTACCGGCCGTTGGAAGCAAACTTATTGGACGATAGGAATCATACTTTTTCAAATCTTTGCCTTTTTTTGGGATCGGAATGACGTTGGACTTTAGAATTAGTTCAGTAGTTAGGCAATCAGCTCGCTTTTCGTTGTTAAAACACATTAGCAGTATTGTTAACAACATTTCTAGTGTCTGAGTCACTCAGCTTTGAGTTTTGACTATGAAGCTTCTTGAAATAGCAACCTCTCGGTCGACAGCGTCCTCCAGTGAAGGTCCACCAACATTACTTATGCCCACTACCTCCAAAAGAATATCATTTGACGAGACAATAAGGTCACACACTCCATTTTTATCTTTTTTCATGAACATTTTGTTAATGTCCGCATTCATTTTTTGTTTCCAAACCTGTTAGAACTTTGTATAAATTGCTGTTTTAGTAGGTTATTTACATTATTTAGCAGGGATTTTGTTTCTTGAACTTGTGAACTATTGTTGCTATAATTATGTCTATATAATTCTAGGAGTTTTGTTAAGAGCTTGCTCTTAGCCTTTTTCAGTTATAGGACTTTTGTAACGATCGAAAGGACTCGACGTTTTGAATTTAGGAATAACGTCCCTCATAGAGTTTAAAATGGCAACTTCCATTCTGTCGATTTCCAAATCAATATCTCTATTGCGATTGTCTTACTGAACCATCCCATGACATTGAAAAACAAGTTGCGATTGAAATCGTTTCCAGTTTGTGCCGTTATAGTTGAGAAAAGATTTATCCTCTCCAAGAAACATGTGGGCATTACGGCTGTGTGCTACATTCATTTGAATCGCATGATGATCGCTATCATACGGAAGCACCTCTAACCCTCCAACAAACGCAGGTTGAATATCAAGATCATTAGATTGTATATTATGGTCGAAATTGAGTCTAGAGTCTGCTATGCATATCTGAAGGTACGAATTTTTAGCCGGGTATGATGGAACTGAAGGTTCCAGCAATCTGCATCTTAAAGTTGTCTGCTTATACGTTATATTGGAAATAAACCTTTTGTATTACTTATTGCATTCAGCCAGTTAGAATGATTTTCATTCAGGTCGCCTGCCAACAGGTAAAAAATGTCTGGATTTTCCAGTCCCAACTCGGACTTTAAATTCAATATACTTTCTATTCAGAATGGAAATAACAGATACGATCGTCATCTTGCTTATAGCAATGAATCGCGGCTCATCCATTACTATGGCATTTTGTTGTGCCAGTTGTTGCTGGATGCCTTTGAGCACCTCCAATATGTCTGACTTTCCTAGTCCTGTCGCCGCCTGCCCCAGTCCTGGCTGACGTATTGTCGTGTTAGTTTTGTTGTCTGTATTGATTAGGGACGTAAATGTCTGTACACTATTTATGTATGAAGTCTTTTGTCCTTTGTCTTTAGCGTCTTATGTTTTGTCTTTAATTGTTTTAATAATTCAATGTAATATATTTTGGGCATCCATGGTAAGATTCCGGGTGTCCCATCGATTTGCATTGCACACAGTACAACGAACCTTTGTCCGTACTACCATGCTCGAGCTTGCACTGTCCCAGCTCATGTTCCTCGCAACACTTTACGCAGCGATACTGCATATTGCAGTTTCCTGCCGTATGCCCGTTTCCCTGACACCGAAAACACTGTGTTGGACCCGATCGACGAATCCTCTCCCACCTGACTGAACAATACATCAGGTACCTTATGGCTAACAGGCTCTTCACTTCGCTTGACTTGGCTATGGAGACAATAAAAAAAGAAGAGTTAGCATTTTTTGTGTTAAATTAGCTGACATTTGTTTTTTGTAGTGTATCAAAATATATCTATATATATAATTTTCCTTTTTTTTGAATTCTGATTTTTCAAGGGCAATGCGGAGGCGACAAACGTCAAAAAATTAATTTGCAGCTTTGGGTCGTAAGACCATCCTATACAAATCGTTTTATAAGCGACCCACCCTAATGTACACAAATAAAAACACATGAATGTAAAATGTATTAGTGATTATAAATATACATATACAATACATACAAACCAAACGGTCAAAAGCTTCAAGCGCTGTGCGATGTGACAGGCGATTAATGGAGGTAAAATGTGTAAAGGATTAACGTGTCTGATAAAAATGAATAAATATGCGTGTACGTATACAAATACATATTTAAAATAGAGGTCTCTTGTACAATAAATAATAAAATAGTTCATATCAATATAGAGATATATATTAGGTACAGTATACACATTAGTCGGTCGACCGATTGACTGACATATAATATTGCCAGGGTCGAGAATTATGCAAATATTCTATTTAAGTGCTTCTGTACACGTTGAGTTGGTGGACTTACGACTTTTTCTTATTAGTTTTCAGTCTGGCACAAAAGAGTGAGTAGTACAATAAATACCAAGCTAACCGTACAATTACTATATAGTTCTTTCGTTTCAATTTAAAAACCGTACATGAATAATGTTGCATACCGTATATAGAATCAAGAATCAACGTGACTTAGTGGCTCAATCTTTTATCCGGATTTCATTCGTGTGCGCGGAATTTATCAAAATCTGTAAAGAAAAAACATACACAAGAATACGCAAACATACGTATACAATACATATTTATATATAGATAAAGAAAAGTTTGTAGAAGTTTTCGTTCAAACTTGCGTGAGTACTAGAATATAATATAGAATATTTTAGGTATACGGTGACAGGCCAAAAGAAAATCTTTGTTTGGCGCAACAATGCAAAAGTACAAACTTTTCCAATTTATTCGAGCACTATTGAGATCACTGACATTTATGTTGTATGTGTGTACTATGAATGTGCCCCAGTGTATATTTGATTTATATATATATTTAGTATGTCTAAGCAAATACCGAGGAAAATGGTTGCATCGAATTGCATTCGAAATTGTTGAAAATACGCCGGAAATGTTATCTTTGAGCGGTTTTTAAATTATTTATTTCGAAAATGAATTAAATGTATAAAATAAATAAATAAAATTCTCGAATATTGAGATTTTATTATTTTGTGATGCATAAAATTAGTCGATCGATCGATTATAACATTTGACCAGTTTGCAGTCGTTGAGTTTGACTGAAAAACACTTTAGAGAGTAGAACCGCATAGCTCATTTGCCCTCGACCGCTATAAAATCAAAAAGTATTTGTTGTCACACAATAATGACTAGCTTTATTAAAAATTGTATACACAAGTTTCATAATATTTTTTAATAGATGTAATTGTATCGCATTTACGATCGACCTTGTACACCCCTGGCAACATAAAATATAAATATTTTTTTACAGAGAAGAGAGATCTTAAAATTATGCCTTATTTGCATTGTTTAAAAATATAATTTATTAATTCAAAGGCAAAATATACAAAAATAATCAAATTTTCTAAATACATTCACTTTGGCTCGATATGACAGCCTTTTGCTTTGATGATGAATCCATAGGGTTTACATCAGGTGAGTTCGACATTAAGCATTAAGCTATTCCCACACCAGTCGAGCTCAGTGCAACCAGTCGCCCTGCGGTGCAAGCAGTAAAATAACTGGTACAGGTCTGTGCCTCGAAGCCTTACCAAGGTTAAATTGTACCACGGGAGGCAGGGAGCCTTAGAGATTTGTCTCAGTCCTGTCGACGAGGCTGTGATTAAAAGTCAAATTCGGGTCTAGCAGTATTTAGGAGCAACACCCGGCGGTGAGTTACTTCACAAAATATTTCGGGCGCCAGCTTGCATATCTGGTAAGGAAGTAGTAAATCCCTCTCCCCTTGCAGAATAACTCAACTAGTAGTACCGCGGTACTGCTAAGTTTCAAGAGATATATCGAGCCCTCCCAGGGGGACGTGGGTTATACCTTATGGCAGGCACATCTTTGTTTACACCCGCCTTATGAGACGGTGCCGAGTCTTGCTGGAACGACCTAAATGTTTCCGTGCCCACGGCTTCAGAGCAGCTTCCAAAACATTTTCTTGATAACATGTCGCATTCCATACCATTGCCATAGCCGAGTGTGTTAACGCTTTGGCCTGGATTATTGGAGGTCGCCGGTTCAATCCCGGCCA
Organism: Bolitophila hybrida; assembly: GCA_027564075.1. Taxonomy (NCBI): domain Eukaryota; kingdom Metazoa; phylum Arthropoda; class Insecta; order Diptera; family Mycetophilidae; genus Bolitophila; species Bolitophila hybrida. The sequence continues at coordinate 539 of JANSTU010039361.1, read as the reverse complement.
CTTTAAATCAGTAGGTTCCTCTTGCGATTAATAGCCTATTTCTGAAATAGGTTATTGGGTTTGGAATAACGGAACATTAATGCCATCAATTAACATATACACATGCACCCCGTATAGAACACCCCGTATAGAACAATAAGTGTATGGAGAGCGTTGATGATTCACGATTCCAAATATAAAAAAAAATATTTTTGGATTTTTACTAGGAAAAATGTTTTTTTTTTTATTTTTACTAGAAAACATGTTTTTTTTGGATTTTTACTAGGAAAAATGTTTTTTTTTGGATTGTTACTAGGAAAAATGTTATTATTGGATTTTTACTAGGAAAAATGTAATTTTTGGATTTTTACTAGGAAAAATGTTTTTTTTGGATTTTTACTAGGAAAAATGTTATTATTGGATTTTTACTAGGAAAAATGTAATTTTTGGATTTTTACTAGGAAAAATGTTTTTTTTGGATTTTTACTAGGAAAAATGTTATTATTGGATTTTTACTAGGAAAAATGTAATTTTTGGATTTTTACTAGGAAAAATGTTTT
>JANSTU010039350.1:0-11107 GCA_027564075.1 Bolitophila hybrida | reverse complement strand
ACGTTAACATCAGACCGTTACAGGGCCACATCCGTCGTGACACTTATCTCATAAGTATAATTATAATATCATAAATACTATCGAACCACACTTACATTAATACGAGTATTAGAGGTACTTAGAACCATCAAAAGGAGTACCGAATATTTAGAAACATATTATGAAAGTATCGACACCTACTATTACATTGTATATATAATTGAGTACAAATAACATATTTATTTTATTGCGCAACATACTTATAATGATTCGTAGTTTTATATTATTATACACAACAAATGCACATTTTTGCAAATAAAATAAACTTTTTTAAGTCAAGAACACTTTTTTACAACTCATATTACCCTTTTTACAATAAAAATGCATTTTATGCAAAACCTACACTTAAATTTGATACTTAAAATCGGTATTTTTTAAAGATTCTGCAGTCCACTCATCGAAACGGCGAATCTGCTCTGCTGTCAATTCGTCTGTGTAGCCACCCATTTTTCCCTTTCGAATGAATCTATATCAAGTGAACGTAGAATATTCAAAAAATATTTATTTTAAATTTATCGCCCAAACCAAACTTACTGAAAATCAATTGACGGTTTTCCATCCTTGTCCAACGATACTTTTTTCATACCTTCAATATTACAAGCAGGATTCCCTATAATTCAAATAAATTATTTTTAATCTTTTTTACAAATTGCTTTTTCAAAATAACATGTTACCTTGCATTGATTTAAACGAGATGTGATTTGCCAATTGCTCATGTAGCCGTTCATCATACGTTTTGCCCAGAAACGCAGAGGCCTTTCGAATCACTGCTCTTATGTCACTCTGCATCTCTTCGTACGTTAAAAACAAAATGTTTGACTCGTTGCGTAGTTCCCAGAAATCCAGTACATGACCAAAAATCGGACTATACATAACCTCATCTTTAAGGAAAGCATTTATAAACTCATCTTTATGTCCGCGAAATCCTGCAATATTACGATAGTGATGAAAATACGAAACAGCAACATCTTTGGGATTTCGTGCAACATAAACAATCTTCGGTCGAACCGTCCAAAGCTGCTCGGGTAATAAGTCCAATGGCAGGTGGGACTTGATGTGACGCGGTGACCGCATATTTTGTACCATTCCCACTGAGTCACCGGGTATCTTATCAGCAATTCCGGTTATTCTATAAAAAAAAATCAATTTATGAATCTCAACATTTATACACGAAATCTTGTGTGACTCACTCTAAATACGGGAATCGATTGTTTAGCGGTGTACGCTTTGCCTTGTCAAAGTCCATGTTATTGTTGAGTGTCCACATCATTTCCTGGCACCAGGTTGTACCACTTTTTGGGTATGTTATAACCCACAGATCGTCAGGTCTCACCTCAAACTTCCGCACACGTTCTGCGTAAGTGCAGTATTTTCGACCCATTGCACACGGTTTGGACTTCCACAGTGGTCCCAGTGGAGTACCATTGGAACCATTCAATTGCACGTGCACATGACAGTCCAGTTGATGGATATGTGGATCGTGAATTGGATTAAACGAAAACATTTATAAGCACACTTAAACACTTGTTGTTGTTTATATTTGATAGAAATGTGAGTTTTTTTATACGACAACCTTGCCGCTTGAAGCGCTGACTTGAACTGAAATACAAAATCAGCTCATTATAATTATTACGTATAATAATACAATCGCAATATACTATATGTATATGTATGTATAACAGCTGTTCGCAAACAAATAAACCGGTCTATGCGTATATTCGTAGTTAATACGTATATAATAAATGACTGTAATATATATAATGTATATAGTGAAAGTGTTTGGCGTGCAATTGATTCCAATGTTGCAAGATTTAAATGAGTGAACGTATATAATAAAAAAATAGTTGACGGGAAAGAGAATTTGGGGCAATTTTACTTTAAATGATTTCATTTGGTTTGACCTAATGACCATGGGCTTTATATCCGTGGGCTTTGTGTCATTCTAGCATATTTTTCAACTTATGTTGGTTTTGTTTCAATCACAATTTTGGCTTAGTGGCCAATAATAATAAAACATAATTTCTTATGCTCTTACTTTTGCCCTAAGCTAACCCTAGCAGGTGCAGAACATTCCGACTTTTTCAAGCTGAAGTTCCTTTAAGGTTACATCAATTTTTCGCTCATACCACATCAGTTTTGTTATCGAAACTCAATGTTCCATAAGTCTCTTATTAAACATTGAGTTTCGGTAATTTATATTTAAAGTTTTTAAAGTACACATTTTTTCTTGGTTGTTTTAGAGTACTTTTAAAGAAGCTAGAGAGTACAAATTATAGTAACCAAAATTAGTTGTTAATATTAATTATAAAGTAATTTAAAAGTAGCTAAAGTACATACATTTTCGAGTTTCATTAAAGGGTACATTTAGAACTCTGCATATTGAATATTATATTTATATGTTTTTAATAAAATATCTTATTGAATAAATAAAAAAGTACAACACATATAAAAATAACAAATAACAAATAATTGTTTAGAAAGAAAAATATGAGTCGAATGTATGATTCGATTCCCAGCGCCGCGCCCTTTAAAAAAACTTCCGAAATAATGTATAAAAATGTTTTTTTTTTAAACTTACATAGAATCATCTATTCCAGGGCCATAGTGGGCATCCTCTGAAGCAGTCCATATAATTTGTTTTACGTTCTTTTCTCCTTAGAGCATTGCGGACATATTCGTGGGCATGTCCTATGAAATGTGATATGCTTAAAAAAGCACATTTTTAGTCATTTGTTTCTATTATATTAAATTGAATATTTAATTTTAGTAATTCAGCTAATCAAAGATACATATATAATAATAACTTTTTTTTTTTAATAATTTTTTTTTTGAAAATTCAGCCCATTTTTGTGTGACCTTAGAAACAAGTTCTCTCGGCATTGTCATGATAACTCATGACAGATTCATCTGACATTTAAAAAACCAAAGATTTAGTAAATGCGTATAGCTGGTGCTTGAATAAAGCAAAAAAAAATAATTCTGAATTTTAATTTTTGGCAGAGTTGTACAAAAAATCCATTTTTTTTATTATACATATTTTCGTATTATACCTGCACTATCATGAGGAATGCAAAATTTCAATCATGGAATGATACTCCGTTTTGAACCACAATTAATCTTCTTATTTTTCCTGGCTTACAACCGAATGTATGTCTGGGTCTCGGGATTCATCGCTCTCCAACCAGACCTATTCACCACCAATGATCTCCAATCTGCTACTCCAAGAGTTCGCAGATCGAAAGTAATCGATCTTGCCTTGCTCTTCTTCAATCAATCAGTCTATTGACTTTGATGAAGGAAGCGATATCCTACAGTTCAATTTCAGCGAGAGCGGACAGAAATGATATTTTTATTGTTTTAAAATTACTAAGAAACGATAAATCCTATATTTTACATTCGATTTTTTTTGTAGCTTAAGTACAGTTTAGGCCGCAGTGTACTTTAGTGTACTGAATTGGCGACACACTTGCACGCATTTTGCACGCGGCAAATTGTATTTACAGATTAACATTTTTTTGAGAAACAAACACGCACGCTCATAACTATCGTCGCGCACATGCATATCCGAATAGAAGAGAAAATGTGGAACGAGCACGTCCGACATCCGAATCCGAATCCGCAAAGCTCGCTGTGAACAAGAATGGCACGCAAATTCGCACTGTGTGCGTTTTTTTTTTTAAATTGCATTGGCGTTTGCGACACTTTGCACGGCTTTTCGCACACATCTTGCATTTTCGTACCTTTTGTCTCTGCGTGCAAACTGGCAACTTTTTATGTAAAAATTTCGCATAAATGTTTGTCAGGTTAACCTTGTTTGTTTATTTATGTTTGTTTAAAATTTACCGACGGCTAATGAACTCACATCAAATAAGGCTACAACTTGGAGCATGCACTCGTGTGACTATACATTAAAAAAACCATGATATAAAGGATTTATATTTAAAATATAGGTTGGGTGTTATTACAGCTGGGATTCAATGTAAATGCTATCTCTGCATATATACGATATTACTTCTTGAAAAATGAAAAAGTGGTTTAAATTAGTGCAGTCGTATGTAGATAGTGCCGGTTCCGTTAATTGTGGGCTAGAATTGAGTTACGGTGCGTTGATTATTATGAATTCAAACTGCCACTGTAAGGAAACATAATTTTCGATGTAATCTGCACGATATCATCGTTCATTGGTTTATTTGACATTAATATTTGGGCAACCGAGCTACTTATTATCGTTTTTATTTTTTTTCTAAGTATGGACCTTAAAGAACACATTTCTCTAGACAGGAGGAACCTGATTTTTCCTTCGCAACAATTAAACACAATAAATATGAACTATATTCATTGTGTTTAAACAAGTGACATAAGCATAAGCTATTAATATCAATAAGAATCTATTCTGATTGTAGCACTTTAACACATTCCAAAAACACTTCGATCTTCGACAGAAAACGATAAACCCGAGGTTAATCCATTCGAATCATGGCTTTATTGGACAGTTTGTATAATTTGTACAATTATTTTTTTAGTTTTTTCAGTTATCGTATTTAAAAGAATATATAACTTCCCTCCCCTCCCCTTGAACCTTGAAGTTTTTTTGTATAGAAGCGGGTACATTTGATTTTAGGATCGCATAAGGGAAAAATAAACAAAAAAAAAATCAGATTATCACCAGATTTCCAAATATTCGCTACTGCTTCTTTCGACAATTTCAAGTTTTCAAATTAATTCCGCCTCTAGACACCGGTAGTAGATTGATAAAATAAAAGTCCACGTTACGAAATTTCATTAAAAGTTTGTCTTCGTATAATATCCAAATTTTGTGACCTTACCAAATTGAAACAAAATCAGTGGTAGAGTATTTACTTTTGGCTTTTCCTTTAAAAACTTTTTTTTATATATTTAACAGAAGACCGAAACCGTCTACAATTAATATATCCAATTTCAAAATACAGCTCGATTCCAGAGATCGCGAAATTGGACGCCTAAACAATTTGCTAATCGGTGGCCGTCCGGTCGCTGCCCTTGGAAAAGAATGTTGCTATCGTGGTGTAAATACACTCACCGATGACGTACAAAGTTTGCAACGCGAAAAGGCAGCAATACAGAATCAATTGCGTGAGAGTTTGCGTCAACAGCACGAGGCAATGGAGCGTGCCATGAGTTTGTCCAAACAGAATTGTCGACTTGAAAAGGAACTGCGTGAAATGGAGCGTGTTGCACTCAACTTTGAAACCGATGCAAATATCAAGATGGCCAGTCGCAGTGAACAAATCGACCGACTTGGGGTGGGTATTTCAATTATTTATGTTTTTTAAGATTTTTTTTTTTACATAAGTAAAGTTTAATAGGGTAAACTGGAGGAATCTCTACAGAAAATAGCCGTGCTTGAGGCTAGTCAATCGAATATGCGTTTTTCTAATGACAGTGACAATGATCTGATAAAATCGCGTACCATGCTGAAGCAGTTGCAGAAAGAAAAATCGAGTTTAGTAGACAAATTACAGGAATGTGAAGCAGCAAGTAGGGTATATTTTGAATATTTGTAAATACTTATTATAACAAGACTTATTTTGCAGAACAAAAACTACGCTCTGAAAATGACAAAATCAACCAGAAATACCAAAAGCTTAAAAATAAATTTTCAGAATTACAGAGAAGTTAACGTGTTTAAAATGTATAGTAAAGCAGATAAACTTATATTTTTTTAATTTAGATAAACAAGAAAATGTTGCGGAAACTCAAGATGTGGCCATAGATCCTATGCTTAGTGATCAGAGATCGGACAATAAACTGATAAACGATCGCAACTTCTACAAAAATGAGTACCTGAAACTGCTAAATAAGCCATCATACGAGAAGGTAACTGCAATTCTTTTGTCCAAATTGTTCAGGGTTGAATTGGTAATTAGAATACGACAGAGTCGACGGTAATTGAGTTGTTGATGCTTTGTGTGCTGTGTTGATTTTTTTGATATTTACGCTTTAATCAATGCATTGTAATAATTTTTTTTTGGTTTTTGAATGGAATACAACAAATACCAAGAACTTTACGCAATTTAATCTATTTCTTAACCTATCTTTTAATTCCTAACTTTTGTATGAGCAATATGTAATCGGAGGAAATGTTATGTCAAAAGAAACACACCTATTAAATCAGCACATTATTATGATGTTTAAAATACAATTTATAGGATCTTCAACAGCTTAAGAGCACCCTTCATGACAGAGAAGCCGAATTAAATGACATCAAGCAACAGCTAAGCATGCAGCGTGACGGATCACATTCCAGTCGATCGATCCAATCAGCTATGCATCGATTAGAACGCGAGCGAGATGTTGTACGTACTGATCTGCAGCGGGTTCTGGTCGAGCGTGACGTATTACGTGATAAACTACGTCTGGCCACCGAAACTCAGTGTGACGAACAACATAACAACGAACAGCGTCACCAGCAGTTCGTCGTACGCATAGCACAACTAGAGGATGCTAATCGAAGTCTGGAACTGGCACAATTGCCACATAAAAGTACGATTAGTAAGTTGCGCGAGGAGATTAATGGTTTACGTGCGTACATTAAGGAATTACAAACCGAAAGCAGCACATTGAAAACGAAAAACAGTCAATTGAAGTATATTGTCTTTTCACATTAAAGTTTTAATATTATATTTAATAAGTTGTGGTTTTTAGAATGCTTCAAGAACAAACTGATAAAGCTCTGTCCGATCAACAAGATCGTCTCATGCACACCGAACATCAACTTGGTCATGCCGAGTCAAGGCTAGGTATGGTAGACAGCGGTCGAGATCAACGAAGTCACGAGATAGGCACACTACGAGCGGAATTAACAATTGCTAAAAGTACAAATGCAGCTCTTGAGTCCAGAAATGATCAGTTGCTTGTAAGAGTATCGCATTAAACAGTTATTCCATGCATCTATATGTGTATTTTCTTCTAGGTGGATTTGGATAATAAAACTGAAGCTCTATCTAGTCTAGAAGGTACAATAAATGAGCTGAACATACGAAAAGATGAACTGGAGTACATGGTGCAAACACTGAATAAAAAGATCAGGTGAGTCAAAGAAAACACAATTGTCTACGTATATTTTCGTTTTTATTTGAACACAATTAGCCTGTGGTTACAATCGGTTTAGCTAACATGGCACATCAAACAATGTCATTTTGATTTTTCTTAAATATTAATTTAAAATTATTATAATATTGCATTATTCTTATTGCAAACATTTTAGTGGTTTGTAATATTGACGAGAGTATTTATGTCAAGTTTTTTTATATCGAGAAGAAACGATGTACTGTTTATATACAATTGTCTCTATTATCAGTCTATAATTTTGGCACTCTGTGCCTTAGACTTGAAATTAAATCCTCTAATAGTTCCCAGGATGAAAGTCGAAAAAAATATATTGGAAATCCTACAAATTTTAACCTCCTGGGAGATAATACTCAAAATTAAATTTCGATTTTAATTTTGACAAAATTAAATTGTTATTAGGTCGAGACAAGAAATGGATTTATATTATTCTATTAAAAAAATTATTATTGTCGAAATGTTGTCGCGATGTTATAGACGTATGGTCTAGATAATCTTATGTTGACAATAAATAAATAAAATCTCGACATTAATGTAAGAATTAAAAAATACATTTTTGGCGGGATAAACACAATCGTATTTCAAACAAACAAATTAACATCATGTGAATTTATTTTTTTAATAATTATACATATATTTTATTTGTTGAAAGTCCAAAAAATTTACAAAATTCTGCGGAATGAATGTCCGTTTTTGGAATTTCAAGAAATTATATTCTCATGGCATCGAATTACAATTTTTGTTTTTTATATTTTCGCGCTTTGGTATTTGGTTGATGTATTGTTTTAAAAACCGCGAAATAAAAATAAAATAAAATAAAGTCTCCAGGAATAAAGTCAAATACACAAAAATAAAATAATTCTAAAAAAGTCAATTTTATAAAAAAGCACGAAATTCTTCTGGATGAATTTCCTCAATTCTCTCTCGACAAAATAAAATTGTCATAATGTCGAGAAATGAAATGGATTTATATTACTCACAAAAACCAAACTGCTTGACGTTCGCGAGATGAAAGTAAAAAAAAAACACAAAATTAAAAAAAAAAAATGTTCGTTGTTGAAAATTCTACAAATTATATTCTCATTGAAGTTATTTCTATAAAAGTCGAAATTAGACGAAAATCCGACACCAACAATTTTGCAGAGTCCGTTATTGAAATAGAAAATCAAAAGTGACAGCAGTATTAAGTTCCGTGGTGTAAAGTTCCAATCACAATTTCCGCTCTCAAAATGTATACAAATATTAACTGTCATATTAATATCGACATTATGACAAATAAAAACGACATTAATACTCTCTTCATTAATACATATTGCCATTCTATTGCCGGGGGCACGTCTTCGTTCTGGGTCTTTTTGGCATTCTTTAATATCCGATTAGTTTAAAGAACCACCTATAAATAATAACAAAAACAAATATTGATTCATAAGATCGATGGAAAAACGTTTTTTAAGTACTTTAAAATAGAGTTAAATTACAGGAATGTCTTAAAGAGATACATTGGAGAAGGTAGCCTAAAGAAATCAAAACACATACAACATACATGCATTTTATACTAACACACAGAATTACACATGCGCCTTAAAATCTATAACAGTTTTACTAAATAGACGTTTATACATACAGTTTATCAGTCTTAGAGCTTAGATTATGAGCTAATCTTTACTCATTCTGGTGAAACACTACTTATTATACAATATACAAGCAATATCAATTTAATCTACACTGTCTCGCCCAGCAAACTTATGAACCGTCGAAACCCAAAAGTATAAGTTTTCATATTTTTTCCATTCAAATACCTTGCAATTCCCACACTAGGTGCATAACACCCGATAACTCCACCGTCTGACTCGTACTTTGTATAGCCCGGACGACACTGACACTGAACACCTCGTCGATCCATACGACTGACAATCTTTCGTGGTTCCAGCCACTGGCCCGGTCCACACGGTCCACGACTGTACAGTTTAAAGCATTGACCGTTCATCTCGACCATACCGGCACTCGACTCACATGCACTGCCTTCGCTAACGTCCGTACTGCACTGCTGATCGAGATTAGTGATAATACCTTTGCATCCACAAACCCCATTGTACGATATACCATCCACCGATGGACGCGTTGTAAAATCAAATACAACAACCTGTTGCCAATTACATGGACCCTGTGAGCCAAGACGGTAGCAAGTTTTTTCTTCGGGAAAATATAACCTGCCTTTTCCACAGGGATTCTTTAGACACGTTGTCGAGTTTAGCAGGAACTCATCCTCTTCGCATGGACCACGCGTGTACATGCGATAGCAGTAGTTGTCCTTCCACAGGGCATAACCCTCTTTACACTGACATGTAGCTCGAGAAGAGTGACCCTCAGAAGAATCAGCTAGAATGAACACATGACCCATTGGGCAAGGTCCGACTTTACCTATAAAAAAAACCAAAAGATAGTATCCTGCATTGTGTGAATTTGTACTGTCTTCTTCTCACCAATTTCAAAGCACTGTTCCGAATCCTCGTGATAATGTGGCAGTTTTGCATGACATCCACACTTGCCATCGGGCAGAAACAGTTCACCACTTCTCTCGCATGGTCCTTGTGTGAAATGCTCATGACAACTGCTCAACTCTGTGTAATAGTACTGAGCTAGTTCACCGGCATTCTCACACTATGCGTTAAATATAGTTTATATTTTATTTGATAATAGAATTTACAATAACAAACATTACCATGCACTCGGCAATTTTGTCCTTGTTCAGTGCCAAAAGTTTTCCGTCTGAACATGGTCCTTTGCTGTGCAATGTATAGCACTTGGCATCCTGTGGCCAGAAAACGGTACCGCTAAAGCATTTTTTCGGTTTCTTGCAGGTGCCTGTTCGTTTTTTTGGACTACGCAACAGAAATATATTAAATAATTTTCATAAAATTAATATATACGATTTTTTTTACATTGAACTTCTGTCCGGTGTATCTGGATCGGGTGCAAAATACTGTCCTAGATCACATGGTCCACGTTCGAAGAGCTTGTGACACTTGGAAGACTTTGTGCTCTGTGCTGTGCCCAAGGGACATCGACAAACTGAACTGGGTATTGACTTTTGTGCTGCACTGACGCCTACTGGTGTTAGTTCCATCGTTTCGGGACATGGGTATCCCACCTAGATTTTTTTTTTTTTTTTTTTATAAATTATAGAACTGTTTAGTATTTTTTTCTTACCGTAAATATTTTGAAACATTGCTTTAGTGGTGCCCAGTACAATAGTTGCCAGCCACCTGGCTGACTTGCACAAGGATTATTGCTGTAGTCACTCCATGGTGGTGCAACGATGGCTGCGTTGGCTGTAGTGAAATTATACGAAAGCCATGCTAGGGTCAAAGCGCACGTCCAAAAGGGCCAATCCCTCATTACAGAGCCCCTGCGGAAGAATATAAATATATATAATATGGTTTTTAAAACTAATTATATTGATAAGTTTAATAATATTTTTTTATACATCGACAAAATCCAGCAGATCCGAGGGAAAGATTTTTGACCGATCGAATCCATCGAATGGATCGTTATAAATCGATCCCTATAGCCGTCTGATATAATGAAAGAGTGTCAAAAAAGTCTTGTGGTATTTTCGCTAGGTGTCCTTGCATGCACGTAGTACTAGTTGTATTCATCGCATCGGGTCATGTTATAGTTTGTTGGAAAGGTCTTAACGAGCTAACACACGCGCTTGACAGTTTGTTGTTGTTTGGTTCAGTCGTTCGTGAGTTATAGAGTCGCAAATAAAATTTGTGCAGTTTATGGACCCGATACAGTTTCAATTTCCACCGCACAACGATGGTTTCAACGTTTTCGTTCTGATGCGCCACGCTCCGGAAGGCCTGTCGTCGAAAATTTCGACAAAATCGTTGAATTGGTCGAGAGAGACCGGCATAGTAGCAGCCGTAGCATCGGCCAAGAGCTGGGCATGAGTCAT
>JANSTU010039339.1:0-11108 GCA_027564075.1 Bolitophila hybrida | reverse complement strand
CTAGAGCGGCGTTGGACTGATTGTATCACTCTTGAAGGAATGTATGTTGATGAATAAGATCGAATTTTGCCGAAAAATGAGTTATCCTACGGACTTATTGAGTGATGTGTTATTGTATGATAACATACTTATTTATTTAAAAAAAAAAACAAATAAATAATTGTTTTCTAAAATGTCCTGTTAATTTATCAACTCTGCAGTATAATATAATATACATAATATGTAATGTTCGTATTATATTAAGCTTATTGTAAATCTAAATTTTTGTTGAGCATGATCCATGAACTGCAGCCTACGTCATAATTTTTGACCACATCGTCGAAAACGTATCTGAGCTTTCTATTATCGAAGTAGCTTGTTACTACCTTCGTCAGGTAATACGGTGCACCCATTTTGTTTAGCGCCTTTCCTTTTCCTATGGATATGCAGTCTGCTGAATTAAAAAAGGCATTCCTGACATCCTGGGTCACCTTTCTCCTTCGATTGCTTCGTTGTTTTATCTTTTTTATTCTTTTATTCTGAATCCGTATTGCTATTTAGAAAGGGCATTTTTTGTTCTCTACAACAGAGAGCAGCCTGTTAGATATAACACGCTCGAGCACCATTTTGATTGTGTCCAAGAGGCAAATTAAGACTCCTAACCATCGGGGATGTGTTGTTAGTGTTAGAGCAAAGTAACTCCAATAGGAGTAGCACAGCACAAACTAGGAAGCAACACTAATTGCTGTATCTTCCATCGGTCGGGTACATTAACATCGTTCTAATGAACATGTCTGGTATCTTTTAGGTAGCGGCTTTTAGTGCATTATTGGACACGCCGTTCTTCTACTGTACATCGTCGTTGTTGTTAGTGTTTCTACGATTGACCTAAGCATCTGTGGACATCTGACTTCTGGTGCTCTTGGCCCCCTCACCATTGAAATTTTGTAGTCCAAGCGTTGAAGTCACAACTTATGATGATCGGGTCTCTCCTGTGTGCGTCATTAGCTATATTGTGTAGCATCGCCTGGAATTTTTCTGTGGTCCAACTGGGCCTGGCGTAACAGCTGTAAAAATGTATACAATTTATTTAGCTCGTACAAAACCGTACGATCGTCCGTCAAGCGAAGTTCATCTTGTCGCTAATCCAGGTTCACTGATAATGATTATATCAACTACCTGGTAAAAAAAAATATGTGTCAGGGTGTACTGAGCTGCCTTATAGTGATTACGGTTTATCTGGATAACCTTCATTCTTTGTCTTTTAATGCTCTTCGAAACACTGAGCAACGGCTACTACGTCATTTTGGCGATCCGCTTTGCAGAACATGCACACATCTTCTGCAGAGTTTGGAGCGATCATTCTGGTTACGACATTTTGTGGCAATAAGTCCGAACTCCAGGCATCTGAAACACTTTTTGAGTAGTGTACGTTCCCGGATACAGCACACTGTCCAAACAATTTTTATTTTGACTAATCCTATCATCCTTGTTTACAGCTTCTTCGTGCAGATTGATAGTGGCGATCTGTGTTCTGTCGTACGCATTTCTTAGTCGTATAGCTTCGTCTGACAGTTCTTCTATTTCTGTTGAGCTTTGATAGCCGCGATGTTCCACGTCCCTGATTTCCAGCATGGTGCGTTGTGTGAGTGTTCTCACTGAGCTTCTTTCGTATGGAGACGGCTGTATTTTCTCCTGATCCCTTTATGGGTTTTTTTATTCGGGTTACCGCTTAACCTGACTTCGTTAGACTTGGGTTAACCTTTACACTAAGCAGAATATCTGCGTATGACTGATCTCATGTCACCCCTATGATAATGGCATCAGGTCTTGACTTCCTAGTTACATTTGAATGAGTGAATATCTTCCATTCATCCACCTGATGAGGTATCCCCATGGAGAAATGTTTTATTGACTTTATCCTGTACTGACTTACTCCGGCGGGTCGTCTTTGAGCTGGCTCTTTAGTGTTTGGGTCTCAGTCCCACTTGGAGTCTTCCTTTTTTTGTCCATAAGGCTTTTCAACCGCGGAGACCTTTGCGTTCTACTCTCTCTGAGCTGCTCTGGAGTTCTTTTGTCACACATTTGAGTTGAGACCTCCGTGTAGAAAAACATCATGGATCTTCTGATGCCATCTTTCAGCATATCAAATAGGGACCTTATCTCCCTTCCTAGCTTTTCCAAGTTTGTTTCTTTCCGACAATCTTCTGTGGTCGCTAGTTCTTCCAAATGCTAAATCAAACGTCGATGCAGCATTTACCGGTGATCTCAGCGTTCTCGAGCTACGCTGAAAGAGTGTTTCTTCTACTACTCCTGTTTTGTTGGTTAAATGATCGTCTCATGGTTATCTTTGCAAGCAGGAAGGCCATGCGAAGGTTGTTACAGGTCCTTATGGGATTCTGTGCTCAGCGCAAGACCAGTGTAAGTCAGGAATTTTCCATCTGAACCTACGCTGCCAAATTAATGGTGCCACAACATTGAGTGTTCCTTGAGGCCTGCCAGGTTTAAACGCGACTTGGGCGCCTGCGGTATTAGCCTAGTAGCCATTTCTATAAGATCTTCTTACTGAGGTACGAGAATACTGCTGGCGTCAGCCCACATCGACAAGTCAATTTCGAATTCCAGATTCCGTTCCATTGCGCGAGTATATTTTGCTTTTGGTCCTTCCCGGTTTTTGTATTTCACCGGTACCAACATATTAATAAATGTAGGCTTTCCCCTATACGCCACCCAATCCGATGTAGTCAGTATCGGAAACACACATACCAAAATGTTATGACACGAGCGCAATCGATTTCAATTAAAAACAAAATCTAATGATGCAATTATTCAAAAACAAAATAATCGATCCATATATTTTTTTTCATACAAACTTTTGCTAACCTCCACTACACCAACCATTTACTGCATTTCACTCAAACAAAAAAATGGTATGATTTTTCTCCAGAGATTTTATAAGTACTCGTATATAATTGCTGATCATTTTATTGTGTTATCTATTTTGTTTTGGCTTTGACAATAGTTTTTGATTATCAACATTGAAAAATCTTTTGACACGCGTCATTTAACGTTTACATGTACATGTGCGTGTACAGATTAAACTTTCCCATTTTTTTAAGCAGGTTAGGTGGTTTTTGGTTTATGGTTTGTTGTATTGGAGGCAAGGCATAAACCCCCTTAAAAGAGTGATAGGTGGGTGAGTAAAATCATTTTTGTTTTTTTTTCTCAAACGCCCCATAAAGTGCAATTTTGCCAGTATCACTTACTAGCACGACAACAAGTGATCCAGATCGCGTAAAGGCCAAATGTGAATTTTATTAACTTGGATCAAACTTTGCAGACGTCACCGAAAACCTCTTTTATGGGTTTCGGGACAACCTCCTTGAAATTATATGCACCTCCGGGTAAGGACTAGCCTTGAAATTTAATTCAGGCACCACACCATCATATCCGCAAAGGTTAATCATTTATGTATAACTCTTTGCTGAGATTTTTTGGATTCATGTCAGGTAAGTCACATTTTATAGATATTGTAACTGTCTCGCAATTTAGAAGCTTTTATCCTAATAGTTTATAACTTGAACTTGTACAAGAAGGTGGCAGTTAATTTTGGCTTATTACAGACCGTCTCTCATCATATATCTAGTAAAAACGAATCCATCAGAACCGCCTTTAATTAAGTATAGCATCACACTAATCTTGGACAGAGCCCATGTATTTTGAGACAGGTTCCCCTTACCTTGTTTTTGTCAATTTCTAGAGAGTAATCTTTAAACGGTCATCTATAGAACAAATAAATCATCGCTACAAATAAGAGATAACTAAATTAAAACTAAAAAATATAATATTATAAATGAAATGAATGAAAGTATAAAATTTGAAATCATATAAATAAATATATATTATATACAATAACATTTAAATTAAATATTTATAGTTATGTCAATTTGTAAGAATAAAAATCAAAACTATATTCACCAAATAATATTTATTTGATTAATGTATAATTATGTTCCCATTTACAAAATTATAAAATATATTCCGTAACGATCGCTTAACAATTTTTGTATATAATATATATGTTTTGGCCATACACTATTCAAAATTAGACCATTTTATTTACTCCGATTTACATAATATTATCATGCCGCGCCGCTAATCCGATATTTACGAAAGCCAATGGTAATGCTTTATAAAAAAAAATACCTTCGTAAAAACATATATACGTTGACAATGAAAGTGAAATGAGTTGTTTTATTGTGAGAGTCACACACAAGACACAACACGAAACTGATAGTAAATAATAATTTAATTTGAATGGGTGTGTGTTATACACGCATGTACGATTATGTATGCGTTACCTCGCGCATTGACAATAATAATAATTGACATACAAAATATTATGTCTGTTAAAAAAATTGAATTATCTAGGGTATCTGTAAGCAATGCTGTGTAACAAGAAGGGTATGTGAATGATGCGTGTGTACCGAGTGTAAAGCATCCCCGCGAGAATTGGGGAAGCAATCATCCCTGTTGAGAAAAAATCAAGTTTATTATACGAATTCCATTCAAGGCTCGCAAGTAGAAACACACAAACTAAATTCGTGCCATATTAGAAAGGGACAACGTTTACCTTCATTTGTGTATGTATTTGTATGTCAAGCTAATCATATTGCACAAAAGAAATTCAGTTCAGCCTTCTAATAGGGGTAGCAAAATGCTAATTTATGCGCTGCTCATTTGATTGGTTGTGATGAACAAAAATTATGCATATTTAAATAAGATTGTCTTGAAGTTGAAGTTCAAATGGAATCTCAAACATTTGACCCACTGCAGAGCGTGCTTAAAAGGCAATCGAGTTGTGACCGACGACCCACAACCGCCGAGTGCATATTGCGAGAGAGCGTGGTGTACGCGTACCCAAAGTCAGCCATAACCTCTTTAATACATAACCTATATACACGCACAAATACACATGGAATAAACAACCCAAATCTAGACCTACCGTAATTTTCTCGTCGTCTTCGTGATATCATCAAAAAGTGCTTTGAGAAATAAACATCTCCACAAACGAAAGGTTATTTGCGGTAATTTTTCATTTCAGAAACCTTTTGTGAATGGATGATTTTGCGTGTGTTGGTGGTGTTTTTGTGTATAGTCTATATATATACATCACATGCACAATATAATATATATATGTACAATATATGTTGTACAAATGGAAACTGTTTACATGATTCTGTTGTGTAGCAATATACATAAACATGAGTTCAACCTTTATTGTTTGGGGTTTTTGGGGCCAATAACTGACACTGTAACAATACACGAGAAAATGCGTGAATTTCTTGTGCAATTTGTCTGCCGAAGAAATTTGATCGCAGGTTGCATCTGATGATCTGAGGGTACCCAGCAACAAGTATACGAATAAGCTTAAATTACGCACATTACCACATTGACTTTCCCATAATATATTTATGATTATGATAGCAAGAAGGAAAGTAAGCGGATTTAGGCCCTGTTGACTAAAAAAAATTTTTTAAAAAGTTATCATCACTTGATAATGATTAATTGATAAATATGTAAATAATGCAGAATACAAATTAAGAAAATTGAGTTTACGCGGTATGCTGCGTAATAAAACAGCTGTGTTTTTAACAACTTATCAATTGCTTAATTTCAGTATTGTTTAATTTAGAAATAATTGTATTGTGTTCTTATTTTTCACTGCAATTAGCGGATAAGTTACAATTATTGTGATTTGTAATTAAATGTCTTTTAAATGAATTTTTATCTATATATTTTGAAATATGGTTGTAAAATCATGTACGGTTTTTAAATGCTGTAAAAGCTAATTTTCACGATTCTTGAATGGGTGCCGTCCACTGTCTAAGACGGGTCTGTTGTGTGGAAGTTATCGGTTTTACCGACAGAGATTCTTTCTGGGGGGGGGGATGCGGCTTATCCGCTACCTGAACCACTGTATCGTTGCAGCAACGGGTTTTCAACCATAAGGTTAGATCGCGAACCAACTCACAAGACTTTCTCTAAGGTGTCATACGTAACGTGCCGAGAGAGTGTGCTGTCTCAACATTTCTCGAGCCAAACAAAGGGAAATCCAATGGTAAGAAAAGGAGTTGTTGCTAGATTGACTAAGAAAACGGCAATTGATGAAAACATAAAGGCAGGAACTGCGGTTAATTTGCAGCCGCCAAAAACTGACTCAAAAACTGCCGACAGACAAAGGCAAGCTGCTAAGGCTGCTTTCACAGCGGGGAAAAGACCGAGGTCGGACGACCAAGGAGCGGTTCCTGCCCCAAAAAGAACGGACGTCACGAAGAGAAGTTACAGTGACGTTCTGAAGGGCGATCTTAGCATCGAGGTCCGTATGAGGTCCGATATCACCGCAGAATGTGGTGGGCCCATTTTCCACAAAATTGAAATGTTGGGTCACATTAAGGGATCTATCAAGATATTGTGCCATAACGAAGGCACGAAGAAGTGGTTTGGACCGACCTCTGGGAGGGATGCAGGCTCTCTGTTGTGGAAACGAGGAACTTACCTTATCCCAAGAGAGTATGTGAATTCTTCCCAGGAGAAGAAGTACACGACAGTGAAGATGCTGTCGGTACAAAATGATGACACGCTGCCAAATGCAAGCTGGAGCGTTATAAGCAGGACAGAGGTAGCCGGAGGAACGGACAGAAAAGGGAGGTATAAGTCGCCAGACGCATTTTGTGTGCTAGCCATTGATGTTGCATCCCACAACACACTCTTCGGAGAACTGTCCGGATCCCTGTTCTTCCACGCGGGCAAAGCGTAAGTATGGGTCACAAGAAAATTGAGGCACACAACAGCGACGCCCCATCACTCCTGGACAAATTAGAGGAGGAAATGAGGGAGGCCGAGTTACTGACGACGGATGATTCCGATGTCGAGCTCAACCCTCCTCTAAAATTATACAAATAAATCTGCACCACTGCCGGGCAGCTATGAGTAACATCAGAGCTGTCTTGGCTACTGGTTGCCAAAAACAATCTAAACGCTTACTTTTTATCCTTAGTTGTTGTGATATTTCAGCAAAAAAAATATCACTCTTCATCAACGGAGGAAGACAAGAAATAGTGATAGCATCCGTACATCCTCCATACGATTCCCTACTGCCACCACCATCAGAGGAACTAGCAGCCCTGGTCACACATTGTGAGCAGTCCAATTTGCAACTTCTAGTATCGGTGGATGCAAATGCTCACAAAATCTGCAGGGGCAGCAGCTATACGAACTTTAGAGGTAAGGAACTTCTAAAATTCTTATCAAGAACCAACATAGTGGTTCTAAATGTAGGGAATAAACCTACTTTCGTAACAAAAGTAAGGTAAGAGGTCATTGACCTTACCCTAGCTACAAGCCGACTTGCCAATTCTATCACAGATTGCCGTGTTTCGGCGGATATATCGATGTCTGATCACAGAATCATCGAATTCAACTTAAACTCAGAAATAATTACCAACTTACCTGATCATAGAAACCCGAGGAAATGTGACTGGGGTCTCTATCGGGAAACAGTTAATTTCAATTTTCCTAGGAGCATTCAAATGTTCTTACGGAATCATTCAATATAAGATGTTCAATGTGGAATAATAGATTACACCTACTCAGGCGGCCTCTAAGACGGCTAGAAATAAAGTTAAATCACGCCCTGAACGTTCTATGGTGAAATGCTTCAGACAAAAAGACTTTATAAAAATGAGTTAAGAACAGCGCAAAGAAACTCATGGAAAACCTTTTGTGGAGAATTAGAGACGCTTTTAGCAACCTCTAGGATCACAAAGGCGGTTTCAATAGATAAAGATGCTCAGTTGGGAACTGTATTGCTCGACGAAGGTTCAAGCACGGAAAATCACACCGACACTTTGAAACATCTGATGAGTAACCACTTTTTAAACTGCATCCTTAATGATCAGATTCATACCAATACTGATGTAAACCATGAGGTTGATCATGATCCAAATTGGAGCTTGGCCTCCACCATAATAACTATTGATAGAATAAAGTGGGCCCAGTACTCTTTTAAACCGTATAAGGCGCCAGGAACGGATGGTATCTATCCAATAATGCTTCAAAAACTCAGTGAAAATCATCTAGATTTAGTCTCCAAGATCTTCAGATCTAGTTTAGCACTGAGTTACATCCCTAAAATGTGGCAACTCGTTTGTACTTAAAACACTCGGAAGAATATTCGACAGATATTTCAGGGATACACGAAAAACCCTTAAATAAAATGCAACACGCTTACTTAGCATTAAAAAGTCCTTTCACTTCAAACAGCAAAGACTCTCAATATTTCTAGACATAGATGGAGCTTTCAATAAAATGAACTTCCAATCGCTTAAACAAGCGGCCATCGAGTTCGGAATTGAAGACATGATGATCAAATGGATGATCAACATACTGCAAAATCGTACGATTTGCTGCGACTCTAAAGGAGTCAATCTACAAGCAAAAGTTGTACAAGAATGTCCACAAGGGGGTGTCCTATCACCTCTCATGTGTGTGGTGGTGGATTTGCCGACGATATAGCAATCCTCATATCCGGAAAGGATAAAAACACAATCATAAATGTTATAACAGGGCAATGCGCACAGCACCTACAGCCGCGCTAGAGACTTTTTTTAAATCTTACGACCCTTCATTTGTTTATAGAAGGCGAAGCTACTCTAACCGCACTACGCATGTTAGACAACGATGAATGGATCAGTAATGGTACAATAACCGGTAATGCACTAATCCTTACAAAGTCCTCATTCATAGGAAGAAATCACTTTATGAAAACTGACTAATGACTAAATTAGTAATATTAAATTAGTAATATTGAGAACAATTTAACAAAATATGCTATTTGGTCATTAGAATTACAATTTGAAAATTGTAAGTAACTTACATATTTTACGGCTAAAGATTGTTTTAAATTATTTAAAAATTAGAATGACCAATGTCAGTACGTAAAATTCTTCAAATCAGTAATCAGGAAAACCTAATTGGCCATTTTGACAAAATAGTTCTAAACACAAATTGATTTAGCTTTATATTTTCTAAAATAGCAAAAATTACCAATTGGCACATATTATAACCAAATAACTATTTAAAACTAAATTGCATATAATATTACCAAATAACCAAATAAAAACATCGAAATATCCATAAAATTTGCTAAATAAAAATAATAGCTAATTCGTTACAAATATTACTATATGGCTAGAGTGACTATGTGGTCATTTTGACTATTTGTCAAAAAATAATAATCAGAAAGCCATTATGCCTAATTTATAATAAAACAAGGTCAAAAATCGCATATTATGACTAAAATTTAACAAATACGTACGATACGTAATATGGATGGAGGTGTAGAAATCCAAAAAATACATTGAAAATGTACATTCCTTCACCTTTGTTTTGCAAAGTTATTGAACTTTCCTTTTTACTATCAATTAATTGCAAAAAACAATTTTCCTGCAGACAACTAATATTTTGCAAATCACATAATCTTGGAATACTTTAAACAGTACAGTCGGGGAAAATACTACATTTAATTACTCTATATGTACCATTCACAAAATAAATTACCCACAAAACACACCATTACCCAGAAAGCATTAAATTGAATAAGTTTGTTGGTTGGAACGTTTAAATTAAACATTATTTGCTTCGAACATAGCTCCAGCGACACACATTCTCCAAAAGCATAAAGAACACGGAGGCGAAAGCAGGCTCCGCCGGTGTTTGAAAAGTTCATCAACACCCGTATTTCAGAGGCGCGATAACAATCATGTTTATTATGCGATTTAATGTTTACGAAGTGTGCCGCATACACCTACCTACCCGCCATCTCCATGTGTATGCTTGTTATTGTGTTCCATAATATAATTTATTTATGAAGAACATTTTCCCGAACTAATTTCCATTGTGTTATGTATATATGTGTGGGTACATTCTACAATTTACAGCATCTCAAGCGTATAAGATTGCTTTTCAGTATGAAATTACATGCTCTCGCGTTCGATTGTCTTTGTATGTGTGCAATGTATATGGTGATTTGTTTATACTGCGGCAATGGAATATTCGTGGGAGTCTCTCTATATCTAATCGATGAAAATTGCTTGTTCAAAAGCGATGAAAAATGTTGCACGCGGATATGAAAATTTCAATTGCAGAATTAATACACGGAATTCGGAATTTTGAGTTTGCGTGTGTCATCAAAGAAATGTCGTCGTCGTTTGCTTTGAGACACATAGACATTTTGCGCAAATAGATTGAAAGACGGAGTTATTTCAAATGGAATGCTTTTATCTGTGTCGAAATTGTAAAGTAATATGATTAGTTTGAAATAGATATTATATTAAAAAATATATATACAACAGGGGTGACGTGATATATCCGGAATATTTTCAAAAAAGCGGAGGCGGTTTTTTATTCATGGAATTGTTAAGTTTAGTCAATATTGGTTATATAGCGATGTTCACGAAAATTTTGAAAGTGCGTACTAATACTATTAAAATTCCTACATAAAAGGCCTTTTTTGTTTGTTGACTTTATATATATGCTATACTGCTAAATATATATTTATAAGCATGTGGATGTGGAAATTATTTAAAATATAGTTTTCTAATTATTTATAATTGTGCATATAATATATAAATCTCCAACTATAGATATAAAGCACGTCACGTACTAAGTTCGTCCTATTTATTCGGCGGTATAAGGAGTGTACCGAATGAAATTGTTCAACGCTAAAATTAAAAGTAACTGAGCATACTAGGCGCGTAACCATAGTAACCAAATTTTAGGTTATTAAATACCGTTGAACATATTAACAATTGTCAGTTTTGGGTCTTCTTTAAAACAAAAATGGTAAATTCACAAATGGCAAAGCGTCAAGAAATTGTGCGCAAATATTTAGAAAATGATAAACGCTGCTATAGGATGATAGCAAAAGATTTTGGAGTGAGCCCCACAGTAGGAAGGGTGATAAAACGGTACAACAAGACCCTTACGTTTGATCGGAAACTTGGGTTTGGGAAAAAGTCAGGTCCACGAGACTCTAAATTAGAGAAAAAGATCGTCAACACAATCTT